>OX578140.1:135281359-135501359 GCA_951213105.1 Amaurobius ferox
AATTATCACATAAAAGACATAAAAAATGTTTATTAAAATATGTTAGGTAGTTTTTTAAATAAAACTTGAAGTAATAATTACACCCATGATATACGAATAGATCACATGACTCATTGAAAAATAATATATTGCATCCATATGTTCCCTTTGTCGTTGTTGAGACCCAGACCGTTTGACTTACCAGAAAGGTGTAGCTATTTTGACCACCCAATTTAGATCGGAATCAGTATCAGATTTGTATAAAAATCACCAACCTGGCGAATTTTGGCAAGTTGGAGAGGGTAGATTTAATACTATTCAAATTGAATTGTGAGAACATCAGAGTTTTGAGAATAGTTTCACTTATTTTGTGAATTATTTGAGCATTCCATTTCCATTTTATTGTATCTGGCAGTTACTTAATGATCTATCAAGATAGTTATCATCCATTTACTGTATAATTGTTATATCCTTCACTGTATATTTTTCCTGTTTACGGTAAATAACGCTTTTAAATAAATGAGTTAAGTACCCCTAAATTTGGACTCATTCTTGTATCCTGAAAGTACACCCACGATTTAAGTAGATACGTCAAAACAGTATGTTGTAAGGAAATGCTAGTACAACATTATCTAAAACGAAGAATATGAATAATTTTATGCAGGAATTATGCATTTTTAAATAGAAAGATGACAAAACAAGATGTCCGTGTTTAGTAGAAAACAATCTATGACATTGCTGACAACTGAACATTAATAATTTATGTGGTCAACTCTTGCAACTAAGCAAGCATTAGACGTGATGAATTAGACGTGATGAAATTATTCTTCCATGCGACTCAAATCTGGAAACTTCGATAGCACTTGTAATAGCTGGAAATTTTCAGTTTGAAGATATCCATTAGATAGTGGTGTTGCGCAGATTATCGTCTATTAAAACGAATTGTGGATTTATGACAACTTGAAGAGCCGAACATGAGGTTCCCGTATGTTGTCTCTGTACCACTTATCACTAACAGAACGCTACTCACTCTGAAGGCGCCCGATCATCAATATACCCATTTATACTCGTATCAAGACTCCCTTTAAATTGGTCCCCTTCGGTGTAGTAAAATGGTTGGCAACATATTTCCTGTTCTCATAATATAGCGTGTGAGAAGAATCAGCCTATAAACTGAATCTGGTATTCAACAGTGAGCAATTATTACTCCGTTGTTTCAAAGTTCAATTTCTGCAAAGTTCGATCCAATTTTAACTCTACTGTAAACGCACACTCCCATGTGCAGCCGTGACAAATTATGTCCCATGGTAAGGATGACCTGGGGTTCACTTCCGTCGATTCACCATGGATGCAGGGGTGACAATGAGACAAAATCGGGGAAATGTGGCTAGTTTCCCTGAGCTTCCAGTGATAAGTTTGCATGGAACGTTTGTTCATGTGGCGATTGCAACTCTCTAAAGTTTTGCCCTGCAGACATCGCCCTATGGTGTCCTACAGTTAAAACCAGATAGCTATTACACCGAGGGACTGTACTTCTTGGACGACCTTGTACTGGTTGTTGTCTAACGTTTTCATTACCTTGAATCTACTCCACTGGCTGGAGATTACATGATGTAACACATTGAGTTCTCTGGAAACTCCTATCTCTGACTGTCCCGATTCCATTAATCCGATGATTGTAAACTTCGAAAAGATCACTTAGTGTATGTCTGCATTTATCTGTTTTCTCCTGCTAAAAAATAAAAACACCCCTTTTGACGGGGATTAAAATAAACTGGAAAAATCCATACACGCTGTGAATTCATGGAGATGTGAATTCATGTGTTGAATTCATGGAGATGTGAATTCATGTGTTGAATTTATGGAGGTGAAGAATGTGCAATTTATTTGCGAATATATGTATCAACAGATAAAATTTGGATATGCGCAGAGATAATTTTAAGTTAATAGATCATCTGTTTGCACATTTCTGCTGTCAAACAACACAAATATGCGTCAACCCTTTACGTTGTACGTTTTATGGGTTATGTTTAACTTTTAGACACCAGAGTACATGTAGATAACATTCTAGAAATTGCATATTTTAATATATAATTTGCAAAAAAAAAAAAAATTGAATTTATTGCGAAAGTTTTAGACTTATATCACTTAGTTATTCAAAACATTCCATTGAATGAAATACACACGCTTGTTTGATCATTTTCAAATATTGCTTTCTAAATTCCTGAGCTTTTGAACTATCATTGTATCTACGATAAAAGCTTACGCAAAAGAAATACCAAGACTAGAGGAAAACTCAATAATCAATATGATTCCGACATTATGGGGCCAACGTGATATGACAGTTTTTCTTTTCTTGACAGCACCGGAAAGATATGTCAAAACAAATTGCACTTTCAGTTAAGAGAAGATTTGCAATTTTATTTTATAGCAGTATAATTATTTTTAATACCTTAAAACAGGGGATCACCAAACTACTGCCCGAGGGCCAGGTGTAACCCGCAAGTTGCTCCAATCCGACCCGCGGCTTCATACATGATTATAAATTATAAATTATTAGTATTAATTATTATAACTACTAATAAAATTAATTACTAATTAAAAGAAATTAACGTAATATTTAACATAATTTAAGAGCATCCTATTTCGCATGTACTACGCTGTTTTTACTATATTCATAAAAAAATATTCTGTTTGTATCGATAATTTAAATCAGAATGCAGAATTATTAAGGCGCCACAACTGCAGTATAAACACTATGCTGCAAAGAAAATATTCGCACCCATAAAAAATTAACCTACAGTCGCGAAACTCAGCATACAAAAGCCGTTTTAAAAGTTTTGATGAAATTATCAGCACCAATGATGTTATAGGGTGCATGCAACGCGCATGAGAACAACGCATTGTGCAGCATTTAAAACGACCACTTACCGACAATTAAAACTATATTTTCAGCTTTGATACATCAAATTGTGTCTTTGACAATTGTGGTTCAATAGACATATCAGTCGCAATCTTACTTGAAGCGGTATGATAGTTGGTCGGTGTTGGCAATAGTGCATCAAAGAAGACACGCGTAACCGCCGCAGAAGATCAGCCAGACAACAGCGTCCCTGACACGACTCGAGAGGATTTTGCAGCCATGAGAGTAGCCACGTCGAGTTAGGTGTTGTTGTTGATATCAGCCTTCCGACGGCATTTGACATCCTCCATACATCCTGTAACAAAGGATACAATTCGGAGACGACTGACAAAAAGTGGGATTAGATGTTGACGCCCGTTAAAGTGCCAGCCACTGACCCCTCAACATAGATAGAGCCGTTTGGATTGGTGCTGACATTGGTCATCTTAGACAGTCTCCGATTGGAGGCATTTTGTCTTTAGCTACGAATCTCGCTTCTCTCTCAGTGCTTATGACCGCTGCATACGTATGTGGAGGACTACTGACCATGGTTCCGATTCAGCATTTGTAGTGGGACTGCACACAGCCATAAGATGTGGTGTGACTGTTTGGGGAGCAATCTAAAGGGGACAACCTATCTCCTTTAGTTGGGTGAGTCAGTCCAGTGATAATTGCGCGGAGATTGCACTCAACCGAACCAAGTGCGAACCCCGGCTCTGCCCAAACTGTTCCCATGTTAACGCGGAGTACGGGCACATTAAATATATGGTTCCGTAAGTCCCTTCGGAAAGTTGGTGATAGGGGAAGGAGGGAACAGTCTCGGTAGATGTTGCCTCCACTGGATTCCAGTGTAAATTGAATAACACTGTTCCGGCCGTCCAAACACCTACTTTACATCTTCGTGTCAGTTGGGTGGTCTGGGTCGAAGAAGATCTCCACTAGTGGTACTACAAGCCAATCTAACAGCCCGCTTGATAAATTGGCGGTATTCTGCAGACGATTGTTCAGCCTATGGCGTGAAGTCGCACAGGTTCAATTTATCAACAAGATAGCTCTCGCCCATATACTGCAAGCCTTTCTTAACAATGTCTTTGAGGACAGTCTCGATAGATGTTGCTTCCACTGGATTCCAGTATAAATTCAATAACACTGTTTCGGCCGTCCAAACACCTACTTTACACCTTCGTGTCAGTTGGAAGACCATCCAACTTACACCTTCGTGTCAGTTGGATGGTATGGGTCGAAGAAGATCTCCACTAGTGGTACTACAAGCCAATCTAATAGCCCGCTTGACAAATTGGCGGTATTCTGCAGACGATTGTTCAGCCTATGGCGTGAAGTCGCCCAGGTTCAATTTATCAACACGATAGCTCTCGCCCATATACTGCAAGCCTTTCTTAACACTGTGTTTGAGGATTTAATTCCCTCCCATGGCCATCCAGGTTCCCAGACATATCACCAATGGAACACGACTGGGGTATACTAGGATGGTAATCGCAACCTTCTCATAATACCACGGAATCTCATACATTCATGAGCAACACATGATTTTTCGTACGGTTACGAAATTTCGAGGAACATTCGGAGACTACACAGATGTTGCAACCTTTTATACGAGACTTTAATACATGATTTAAAATTATTTTATGATTTTAATAAATCGATTTTGGATAAAAACTTTTTCTCATACATTTGTGACCAACAGACGTTATTTTTTCAATTTCATAATATTTCAAGGTCAATCCACAGGCAGAAGATGATATCCAATTGTTACAAAATGTTTTACGTGATTTTGGTACACTTAGCACCTTTTTTTATCACGATTACAAACCGATATTTGACAACAAAAATGTGCCTATTTATTTGTGACCCACCATAATGAAAGAAGTTTATTTCTATCGTGTCATATTCGTTCATGAGAAACTTTAAAATATTACCTTGAAATTTCGAATTTTATAGAAGTGTGCATAAATACTATTCACATAGGATCAAAATAAAATAAGAATGTCAAGAAAAACGTAAAATTTTTATTCAACACAAATGCGTATTGAAAAGTAAAAAAAAAAGAGAAAAAACTCTCTACTTTGCAGATATCCGTAAGCACAATTAAGAGGATAAATCATGAAGTCAGCAAAATTGTTAAAAAATCTATATTTTCTATGGCACTGAGGCAATTCTTCAAGAACGATATGGCAGAAACTTCTGTAATTAATGGTGACTTTGAAAATGTCTCAAAAGAAGTGCAATTAATATCTGTAAGTCATTTCTTTCCTAAATGCACATATTTTAAAAAGAAAAATTAGATGTGAAATATTTTTTCTACCAAATGTAATGAAAGCAATTTTTTAAATTAAACTAGAGTACAAGTGAAAATAATATTTGTAATTATTTATAACACAGAGTATGCTGAAAAAATTATATGTAATAGTGTTTGAAATACTTTAATAACATACGAAATATGAATACTTTAATAACACACTAGAAATGAAACACTTTATGAATGAATTACTTAGGTGTTTAAAATACTTTAATGACACACACTAAGAAAGTTACAGGATTTACAAATGAAACGTGTAAAATGATAATTAAAACATTTTGAGATGAGGTCGAGGTCAGAAAAACGAACACTACCAGTAAAATAAGCATCATAGTTTCAAACTAGAATTACCTTTTGTAGAATACACAATTATAGCTTCACTGAGGCACTTGTAATCAGTACAAAAATTTTTAAAGTATATTTTAGGGGACGGAACAGCACAGTGTTTAAGGCACGGACATTGCATTCGTAGGACCCCAGTTTGATTTCCGGTTTTGGCCAAACTATTCCCGTGTTCAGACAGTCGTTAAATATGTGGGTTGAAAAGTCCTTCCAAGAGGTTAGTGTTAGGAGAAGAAGAGTTGTAAAGAACAAATATATCTTTATCCTCATTAGAGGATGGATCTTCAATATGTTAAAAGTTGCTTAACTCAAACTTAATTCTTGCACATTTGAACCTTTCAGTCCAAGGGCAATAACACAGGACTGCATTGGGTTGAATCAAACTAATATTTTTTGTGCACTTCACAGAATTAACAGCGGCTTCCTGTTTAAAGAAACTGATGACATAGATAATTATTATTATTGTACATGCCCATCATAATCTACAATATATACAATATATTTCATTACTAGCCTAGTGATCAGTCTTAAATGGATACGATCCTAAAGCTTTTATGCTTACCACTGGCATTTATTTATCTCGCCCCGTATTCCGGCTATAACTCCGATTACTAGACCTTTCCTAGCCATCGTTATATTCACTGGATTTTCCTTTCCAGAACTTATCCTACTCTACAGCAGGAACGCACAAAATTCTGATCAGACCGGTCTAATAACCGAACCAGGTAGGATCGTTAGTTAAAATAAACATAAATTATAATGAAAACTGAGGGAAATAATAATCGAAAGGTTATTACAGAGTATGGTTACTGTATATGTCGCCTCCAATGGGTTGTGGACTAAATTGGGTGGCACTGCCCCGGTCGTCAAAACAGAAACATTGTATTTTCGGGTAAGTTGAGCCGTCTGGGTCGAAAAAAAAAAGGAAGTCAATTATGATTGACTATATGAAGTTAACTATACCTAAATTCCCTTAATTACAATATTAAATTGGATAACAATCAGCTGACTACATATTTTCTTTCATTATTAGAATGTGCTGTATCTAATACAGTTTTGAAGAAAAGTTAGTTTTTTGAAAAAAAGTGATTTAGCTTAGAAGTCATTATTCAGGTTTAATAAATTGTTCTTCCATATCTGCTATACCATTGTAGTGAGGATTTTATGAGTACACAGTCATCATCTGGACTCGCGTTCATTCGACTGTACATCCACATATGTAGTTAACATTTTTAGCCGTTGACTTAGCTTGATAAAGCACAATCATTACACTTTTATGGACATACTTCTATCTGTGCAAACTGATACTTCAGCATTTCTTAGCAACATCTCATATCTTGAATCAACCAACTAAATGACAAATCTCAAAAAAACCAGATTTATTAAAAATCATCCAACATACGTACAACAAATAAATAATTTTAAGCCAAAGCGCTTTCAAACACCTTCATGCTCTTCCTCTGTGGCGATAGAATCGCCACTGAGGAAGTTCTATCGCCACTGAGGTTCTACCGTCACTGATGAGTTTTATCGCCACTGAGGTTCTCTCGCCACTGAGGAAGAGCGTGAAGGTGTTTGAAAGCACTTTGGCTTAAAATTATTTATTTGTTGTACGTCTGCAGCATGATTTTTAATAAAGTGACCTTTAAATCTGGTGTTTTGAGATTTGTCATTTGGTTGGTTGATTCAGTGATTTGAAGTTTGACGTGTCGCCACTAATGGTATCTCATATCTTGCATTTATTCATCTCATCTTCTTTATCCTCCTTCAAATTCTGTCCATTTAGGCCTTAGACCCAGTCTGTGCTCATTAGCTAACATTACACCTACAGTATCAAACTTCATAGTAGGCAAGACACTGCGGCTTGCCTACGGTGAACTTCCTGCGCTGGTCATGTCAGTCGGGATTTACTCAATTGCCCGACGTCTATGATCATCTTTATTTTGTTCATATAAATATAGTTAGGTCTTAATATAAAATTTGAAGTCTCGAAATTTAGACTGTATCACCACACCTCTTTCTTCATTCGTAAACTAAGCAGTGATAGATATTCACGCACTGCCAGATAATAGAAAATTATTTTACAGTAAGAATGCTACTTTAAATTTTTCTAAAGTCAAAATATATTTTAACACTATTTATATTCTTAAAATTGTAAATATATAAAAAATAACTAATATTTTCTTTATATCAGCCGACAATTCGCTAGTTTTAAACATTAAATACACTAATACTAATAAATATTACACTTCAATTGTTCTACTTGAAATGGATATGACTAACAATTTAGTAAAGCTGGATCCTAGGAGAATACTCTATGGAAAAATATATTGACGTTGGGGGTTCTAATTAAAAAGCGGATGTTCATAGACCTTCCAAGAGGTTAATTCTTTCTCACAATAAAAAATAAAAATACTATTTTCGTATACTAGTATTACTGTCATATATTTACATTAATTTGATCACCTATGCTTCAGATATTTTTATACAATATTTGCTTAAAAAAATAAAAACAAAGATTTGAAATTTCATTTGATACATTGGAAAACTACGAAGAAACTATATAATTAATTATTAGCTTAAATGGCTAGACGTTATTTTCTTTGACTAAATGCTTCAAAAATGGCTAGTTCTTGCCATAAAATGGCTGAATTTGAAACCTTGATAAGACCAGCCAAAAGAACTATAATCCAATCAGGAAAAGTAAAGTAGTATATTGAAGAATACTTTGGGACTAGTGGGGTGTGGAATACCGCCGTAACTTCGCTTAGCCAAGAAAATGTGAAAAAATAATTTATAGTTTAATACTCCATAAATATAATAGAAATAATTGACTGATTTTAGTTCAATGTCAGTTTTTTTAAATCTGTCTGATAGAATGAGTGATCAGGGCAGTTAATAGTCGACTGTGTGTGAAAGACACTAATGCATATTAATGACACAGCCAGTGCATATAAAAGTAAATTTTTATTTCAAAGCTTTCTGTAGCTTGATCTAACAACCAGAATACTAACAAAATTGAAATATATATTAGTTAAAGAATGAGAAAAAGTTAGCCATGAATGGAATGGATCAAAGTATTAGGTTTAAAAGTTTGGATACACATCTCGTACTCAAAGTCTAAAAGCAGTGAATTGAAATTAAACCACTTTTTTACAATGTTCCTGGGTGTTGATATATGTAAAAGTGCAATAAAACTTCACAGGGGTAATTTCGTTTTCAATTGTATCGAATATCTCTAACTGTTCATGAATGGGATTTGCTGGCAAGAACACTTTTCCTCAACATATGCAATCCAGTAACTCTTCCTGAATTTAGAAGTTGTTGTTGTTGAGACCCAGACCGTCCGACCTACCAGAAAGGTGTAAGGTAACCGTTTGGACGGCCGGGAAGTGCCACACAATTTAGACCGGAACTCAGTGGGGGAGGCATCCACAGGGACCGTACCCTCCTTCCCCTACCACATAACCTCTCGGAAGGACTTACGGACCCACATGTTTAACGTGATCGTACTCCGCGTGAACACGGCGGCAGTTTTGGCAGTGGCTGGAATCGAACCCGGGCCTACCGAGTGCAACTCCAGCGCTTCAAATTTTAAAGGACATTAATGACTGGTCAAAGTTTACATTTTCTCAAAATATATCACTATATACCAAAATTTCACAAGAAATGTGTTGGAGTTAGACAGTTGAAATTTGACATGCTGTAGTGTGTCATGTAGATATCATTATAAGAAAAATTGCAAGATTTGAAGATATCAAATTTTAAAGATCGCGGTTGACAGGCCGATATTTTATAAATTTTTATTTTTTTTTTCAAAAATTTCATTGATAAGCAAAGTTATGCAAAATGCATGTTAAACAAACGGTTGCAATTCGATAACTTGAGTGTTCCGACTTCTACAAATGTGCTAACAAAAGAAAAAAATCTGCTTAATAACTGATATTCGGTGAAAAACAAACCTGCAATATAAGCAACATGCCCTATTTTTAGATTTATAAAAAGTATCAGCCATAAATTATGTTAACATGAACTATTATCACCTTTATCAAACTTCATGAGTGAAAAGTATAGAGAAGAAATTTTATTGTGTGTATTCCTTAATAAATTTTGCAAATTTAACTTTTTTATCTAAAGCAGTTTCTTGCGGCAATGCATTAAAATAAATTACACGGAATTGGGATGATAAAATTTAAACTGCATATATTGCAGCTCTATATCGTTATTAGGTAAGTTCTCCAAGTTTACAATCTAACGCTTTAATTTTTATCCTGTTTACCGCTTTTTGAAACTATCTACTTTTTATATCTTTGGCATTTTTCAATATACATTTTTTTTATCTGGACTTAGCTTTAATTTGTAATTTGCCCGTTTTGTAATTTAGCTTTAGAGGGTCTTAAATAAATAAATAAGTAAATAAATATATAATGAATATCAAATTTAATAATATTTCAATCCCTTATGGGAATTTTATATCTTTGGCATTTTTCATTATAAATTTTTTTATCTGGACTTAACTTTAATTTGTAATTTGCCCGTTTTGTAATTTAGCCTTAGAGGGTCTTAAATAAATAAATAAGTAAATAAATATATAATGAATATCAAATTAATAATATTTCAATCCCTTATGTGAATTTTGTGTTAATTATTTTCTTAATAATATAGCCTTCAAATATAATAAACCACAGAATAAGTATTTAACATAACATAAAATTATTAGATAACAGATATTATAGGTGTTTCCTTTTCATTGAAGCTTTCGATAAATGGAAATATCTCGCTAAAAAGTTTAACCATCACAACATTCATTATTATTATTATATAAATGCTGCATTGAAAATAACGTACTTAGAACTTATTTTAAATTCACGGGTATATTTTGTATCCACCTGCACAGATAAAGATAGCAATTCAATGTATTGTAAAGATCTTTCTATAAATCTTTTAAATGTATTCAAATATATTATTGCATATAAATAGCTTAAAACTGTTTTAGAAAATAATTATTTTCTACAAAAATAAAATTCTAATTCAACTACTGACACTTAATTATTCACATTTAATAAAACTAAAATCAGCAGACATTAAGCTGACTTCCCGTACGTTGTTATAGTACTAAAATTTCGTTAACCACTATACTCGGGGATAACTTAACGTGATTATACAGAACCGGTAAAAATCTCAATAGCATAAATCTAAGGCGCTATTTTGCTATGCTTCAATTCATACTCATACATAGGTCGCGGTACATCAGAGGTAAGTGAAGGAGTTGGTGCTATATTTGGAGCTATTATTGCTCAAGAATGATTTATGTTTCCCCAAATTTTTATATCTGAAATGCCATTTTATTGAAAACTCATTACTAATTTATGATTTAGACAATAATTTGATAATAATGTAACAAATACATTTTCATAGGCTGATACTCAACTGAAAAAATTGCAATTTAATTTAAAGATAATTTGTACGTTTTCTAAAGTATGCAAAACTTTTGCATAAGCATACGTATTATACATTGCAAAGTATTTATTATCTTAGAATCTGCATTTAATATAAAGATATGTTAAACAGTTATAATATAATAAACAGTTATGATATGATGAACATATATGATAAACGTTAAACTGTACATTAAAAATGTTTATATATTTCGATAAAATATTTCTATATAAGAGAGATTATATAATTATTAAAAAATTTACGAAAGCTGAGATGGAACACATATATTCTATATAAGGGGGGGGGGGATTTGGACGGTAAGGGGACTTTTTTCTTTCCTTAGGTATCCCCTGAAGGGTTGCACAAAGAATAACAAATACGCTATACAGGCGTTTGATCCGTTGGAAGTATTATGGCATGCGTAGTCAAAATAAGAAAAATACACTACAATTAAAGCTATCAAACAATTAAATTAGAAATATGTATTTCGTATTTTTAACTGTTATCAAGATATTTATTCAGTATTCCTTCTTTCTGCTATGCATTTGAGACGTTTCAAGAAATATATTTTTATAACGGAACGATCGTCTTAAATCAGAAGCTTTACAATTTTAATTTAAGTGTCAAAAATTCTCTGAAGTTTTAAACAGAATTTTTATTTTTGTTAAAAGGTACATAATGTAATCTAATGCTGGACAAAGTAGAAGATCGGATTACCGTAAGTTTCACTGATGTGTGAATGAGTTGAGCTACATGTTCAATGTTTAATTTTACTGATTTTCTGTAAAATTGTGAAAATTTGGTGCATTTAGTTTTGTATTTCGCTTACAGTTCCTTAAAGAGAGAGCTTGTCCTGTCTTTTGATGGTGTTAAGATTGGAACTCTACGATAACATTATCGTTCTCCAAGGAACGGATTTGAGTGAAAATCGTTCAAAATCTTGATTCAACAGTATATAACTCAAAATGAAATTATAATTTTAAGAATATCACTCAGTGATTCATCGTTCGCCGAGTTCAGAACTTAGGTTACTGTACTTACTGTATTTAGTACACTGTACTTAGTTTGTTTACTGTATGTTGCTTGAATTGTTCGCTGCGCACGACAAATACACACAGACATGCGCTATAATTTATTGCTAAAGAAAAAAATAAATAACTTCAGTCGCACATTCTTTGCACCCATATAATGAAACGCGATTTCAGAATTCTAAGTATATATTAAAATCATTGTTCTGGAGTCCGATATATATGATGAAAGATATACAGTTTTAAATGGTCTTACATTTTAAATATTTTAAATAACAAACATTGCGACATAAAACGACTTAGCAGCAGTGCATGATTAAACACATTCTGCGAGAACGTTTCAAATTCCTAAATGAATATGCATACGGATAAGGAAGTAGAAGAATGTCATTCCCTGGTTTCTTATCTTTTAGTTGAGTGAACTGGCAATAGAATCCTGGTCTTTTATTTGTCACGTAACGGTTCAATGCACAGAAGCAGAAATGACGAACTGGAGTCCTCATCTTGTGTTCTTGAATTGTGTTCTTGAATTCAATATGGTTTGAGTTTAATATTGAGCAGGAATGAGAGAAATGTAGTGTATGAAGAAATTGTGGTATTTTAGAAGCTAAAAATGTTATTTTCAAAATAAAAGAACATAATAAAAAATAAACAAAAATTCAAGTATTTGCTTCTTACATTTTATTATTTGTAAAAATACCGAACTTCTTTTTACAGATTTTTTAATATACAAGGTTCCTAGAAAAATCCTTAACGTTTTGCTTAAGAGTGGGACAGCGTCAATCTCAAACGACTAACCTCTCAAAAAGACAGGTATTCAACATACCCTATCCCAAACAGGTCAATCCCACTTTACAGGCATTGGCGTCCATAGACGTCAATGTCTGTGTGGTAGCGGTTTCAGAACCAACCTGTGGGAGCAGATTCCGCTACACACAAAACCAAAGTGATCGTAAATATCACAGCAAAAAAACAACATAGTGGTTAGTATTATTTGTAACCCAGGCATTATCATTTGTGCAAAACTTTCCCATTCTAGAAGAATTGAATTCTAGATGATAATCAGTGAGAAGGAAGAATGAAGGGATACGAGATTGAAAACACATTTATCAATCAAACAAAATATATTTATTCAAATTACTTAGTATTAGTTTTCACTTTCAATATTCAGTAAGTATTTCATCTTTCATTAAAAGCATTTTTCTCAATATCATAATCAACAATTCTAAATATATGCTCATCATAGTGAATATTATTAAACATACAACTCAATTCAAATTATAGATATTATATTTACTTAAACAATAAATGTGCCTGTTTTGAATTCTTTTAATTTAGACTGCCATGGAACTCCTAGTTCCAGAACTTATATCAATATGTTACCTTGTACCGGGAGGTGAACTTAAAAGAAATTTCACTAAAATATCCAAAATGTCCGGAAAGGGCTTCACAAGAGGAAAACAGGATAGATCATCTGAACCGAAAAATGTTCCATAAATTTCAACCAGAAAAGCGCAACTCAAACCATCAGCAAAATGTCTGCCATCAGAACAAAGCCCGCTCAAAAGGGAGCAACCAGGATTTCCTAAAATAAAAAAATAAAATTTAGAAATTTGTAAAAAGAAATGTGAAATTCTTCAGGATCCGCAGCTTTTTCATCAAGGATCTTGAAATGGTTTCTTAACAGAAGCAACGGTACAGCCATCGAATTTTAGCCATTTCGGCCAAGGCTTTGTCTTAAAGTTTTAAGACAAAAATTCAATGCGTCTTCACTTCATCGGAGTCCAGCAGCGAAGAGCGCCAGGAGCAAAAAGCGAAAAAGTTCCACTTCTCCAAAAAGCCGCTTCCTGATTGGCAGGAAAGCGAGCGCACGGCAACAGAGCCTCATCTCGAGACGCGACGTCACTCCAACCGAGACAGGATTCTTCCTCCAAACCAACCGTTCGGAACGAAACTCCGTTTCCCTTGAAACGGCAATTCAAACAAGTCTTAGCAAACTTTCAATACAGGCACAAGAGAGAAAAGAGAGTTTTTCTCTCGGAAAACACAAAAAGGCTCATGGCACACAGAATGGCGACATGACATCTGCAAAGTGGGATCGAACTGTTTGGGATAGGGTATGTCGAATACCTGTCCTTTTGGGAGGTTCTTCGTTTGGGCTTGACGCTATCCCACCCATAAGTAAAAGGTTAAGCACCCCAATAACTTTGTAAGAAGGGTCCATGAGTACACACATTAAGCATATCGATAGCAAAGTTCCATACTCGATTGAATAAGAGTGACTGAAGCGCCCCTAGAGCGGCATTAAAAGAGACAGCAAAACGAACTCGGCAACATGCGGTGAAAATAATATTAAGATCGAGTTTTAACTGTGTAGTAACAATTATCGTTGTAGACCAAAACATTACCCACCTTTTCGCAGTCCGGCTTCACCTATCCTTAAAGAAAAACAATACATATAATGAATATTAAAATGACGACACATTGTACTTACTTAATTAAACTCTTATTTTACATTTTAAACTTATACATTATACTTTAAAAAATAATGGCAATCAAAAATTGGCTATTATTAAATGACTTTAATTAAAATCACCATCTACAACGTACAAAATTTCACAACCATAGCACTTTGGGGCAGTTATCTCTCGAAAATAATTAAGTTCTACATTGGTAGTACAAGACGTACTGCAGGCATTTGTTTATCTGAGCATGCTCGCGAAGTTAAAAATGGAAAACTGTCCACGGCTGTTATTAGCCATTATTTTCATCCTATGTTCGATAAGAATTTCCCTTAAATTAGCTGCAATAACCACTGTAATATTTTGTTTTATGAATCCCTTTTCATTTAACTTAATCCTGATTCTATTTGCAATTCTGATCCCGTTCAGACTCTCAGTTATGCTTGGCGTCTTATTCTCGACTCACTGCGTGTTAATCCGTTGTATGGTTTTCTGGATATTTAGAAGGTGCTCTCTTTGGCTTTTGACGACATGTCTATCGGCTACCCTGTAATTTATGAACTTTATTCTCTTTTCTTCTCCCTTTTTTATACTTAAATTGTGTTTTTTAAATATATCGTACTTAAAATGTAAGTTCATTAATATGCATATTTTGCCTCGTTGTTGAGGTTCGTGTATTTAAGAGCCTTTTCGCTACATATTTGACGTCTTTTCCGAATAATTTTAATATACTTTATAATTACAAAAACTATTTATTCTTCAAAAGCATCCAATAATAATTACTACTAACGAAGCATTTTTTATGTTCTAACCTTGTTGGGGAACCCCTGTAGTGACAAACGTGGATTTTTAGGACATTCGTGATTTACCATTAATCAAAATGTTTCTCATGTGCGATAAATGCTTCATACCTGATATCATTTCGATTGCACAACATACAGCAATGATTGGCACACTTGACCGGAGACTAGATGCAATTCGCCCACAGGGTCAGCTTGTTCAGCATACTAATAATCATTTTACATTTCAGCCATCCTATTACGGCCGTTCATGTTTAAAACGTTTTAAGAGTATTTTTGTATGCTGAGTATCTTCCTCGTTACCTTGTATCCATCTCTTGATTTTGATCCATTAGTTGGCGTTAACATCCATTAGTTGGTGTTAGTTAGTTGGCGTCCATTAGTTGGCGTTAATCTCTGCTCTCATTGGTTGGACAGACACTGGAACGTAACTGCCAGAGGTCAGTCCGGTCAAATATGGTTTGGGGTTTGTTCGTTGCGCGTGGCAACTTTTATGATACCCTAATAAAATGAGTTTTAACGTCACGTTGGCGTCTGGCTACTACATATACAGACTGACGCAACTTCCATTTTGACGTCAACTGGTAGTCATCTATGGATTGCCTATTGTTATTTCAATGGCACACATATTGCATAACTGATATTTGATATGCAAGTTGGCTGTAAAATTGGCGCTTCAGCTTTCAAAAATTGTGCCAATCATTCAAGAAAGTAGTCTAAATCGAATGCTATGCCATCGATTATAATGCTATGCCATCGAAATGCCATCGCTTGAACTGGGAGTCATGATAGCCGATGTCGCGCCAGCCTGTATATTTAAGAGCCTTGATTGCACCGACCCACCATAGGGTATGGATCACACTATGGAACACATTTTCCTTAATGGACACTACGAGGACAAATTTGCGCAATTTTGGAAATTTTGATCTTGGGACTTTGTATAATATTCAGGACAATACATGTCAAGAGGAGTCGAAGTCGAGCTTTCGGCAATAAAATCAAGGTTGCATCGAACAATGGAACCTGGCATTTCAGAATTTTCTCTGAGTGAGAGAAAAGTTTAGGGGTAAATTCTGCCAGCAGTTTGACAGCGAGATCCAGTACTTTTCATTTAAGTTGATCTAAATCACGATTCGCAAATTGAGTCAGTTTCAGTGTCAAAATTTGGCGTCTCGCTGTTTGAGTCCATTGTTAGATGCAGCCTTGATTTTATTTCTTAAAACTCGGATTCTACTCCTATTTATATGTATTGTCCTGAATACTGTGCAGCGTCCCAAGATCGAAATTTCCAAAATGGCCCACACATGCCATCACAGACCACACAACATCCATATGCAAAGGTGGGGCTCAAACTTACAACCCAGCAGCTGAGAGAGCACGAGGGAATATTTGCTTTACACCTCTCAGCCACCGAGCCGACTTGGAATCTAAATGCAGTGTCTGCATGTTATCTCACATATCGATACTGCACCAATCGCATAATTTGCATTCGCTGGGAATTCATTCGGCAGGGTTTAACAGTATCGTCACGTGGCTGTTCATTTTGCAGTCGATTAAGTGTAACAGCAATTATTGTCTTCCGTACGTATCGTTCGTTCGTGGTGTCGATTTATACTAATTAGATAATGCTCCTTATTACATTTCAATACTCTACAAATTATCAGTTGGGGATTTTTTTTTTGTCACTTGTTGTAGAATTCGTTATCTTGACTTTTTTAAATTCCCCGATAGGAAGCGTTGCAATCACTTTTATTCGATCGGTCATGGTATCTTTATTATAGATATACCTAACGTGTATATTTATATACCTTTCCTTACAGTGTTATTGGTATGCTTACAGAATTTACTAGGAATCCTCTATGTGCAGTCTAAAAAAATTGCAATATGCACTCATGTTTCAAACATTGGATATCAGCATAGGCAAATGTTGCTCTATTTGTTAAGCTACTGCGATGATAGTCTTTCTTATAGTTAATGTTAACTAAACATTTTATAGTATTATGTAGCACATTTAGAAATGCAATTCCGTTTGCCTATATGTAATAGGCTAAACAAAAATGTTAGAAGTCTATTTTGGGAAATTATATTCCAACGTCATTTTCAATCCATTCATGTTATAAATATAACGTCATCTACCACATACAATTCGATTACCTTACATTATGCAATATTAATTATGTTTAAATACATCCATTGATTTCTAAATTAAAATATTGTCATTATATGTGTTCTATTACATCCCGATGAGTAAAACATTTTAATACAATATATGCATCTCAAAAATATTGCTTTGTAATTACATAGTTGATCAACTTGAAAGCTTATACTCTTTCAAAAACTCGATATTACTTCTTACTTTAAATACAATCTGATAAAAAACAAAATTGTAAAATAAAGCTAAATTCTTTAGCTTTACAAAAAATGTTAGCTATAAAATTAAAGAACAATTACCAGTTTCATCAAACTTTATGGGTGAAAAATTTATAGAGAAAAAGTTATTAGATGTATTTCACAATAAACTTTGCAAATTACCTTATAACGACATAATGATACAATATATAGGTAGTTCATGTTTTATCACCCCTTTGGTTTTCAATTCATCTAAGTTCATTGCAACAAGAAACTACTTTGTATCTAAGAGGTACATTTGTCAAGTCTACGAGTATTACGTAATATATTCAATAACTGTTCCTTGCTGTACTAATAACCGATGATGTTCTATAAACTTAATAATAACCATTTCTATCATTTTTATGGCTGACACTTTGTGTAAAGCTGTAGAACTTGATATTTCTTTAGTTTGCTTTTTTGTTTCTGATATCAGTCCTTTTTGCAGATTTGGTTTTCTTAAGCACACTTGAAGCAGTCAGGATACTAAACATATAAAATTGCAACTGCCTGTCGTTAACATGTGTTCATCGAAACTTTGTCAGTATCCTCTCTTTAGAAATAATGATAATTGCATGTTGGTGACGTTTCATGAAGGTATTTTTAAAGTTGAAATCTTTAAATTTTTAAATTTTTCAAATAAAGGTATCTGTAGATATATACCTAACGTGTACATTCTTTGCTTACAAATCTTTGCTTACAAATTTATTGGGATGCTGAGAGATTTTCCCTAAATCCTATATATGTAGTCCTGAACAGGACAATCAGCATAACACGTATTAAATATCTAACAAACTAACTGGCGTCCATGAACGCCAACGTAAAGGGGGGTAATTGAACTGTTTGGGACAGGATTTGTCAAATACCTGTCTTTTTGAGATGTTCTTCGTTTGGGAATAACGTTGTCGCACCCGTTAAGGTACTTTAAAATTTGAAAAATCCGAATTTTATAATTTTCCCTTTGGCGATTGCTACAAGGCATTCAGCATAACGAATTTCTGCAGTGTATCTAAATTTTTCTTTATAATTTTTATTATTAGCCATACTTTTCATATGAAAAACTGATATTTGCGAGTTTTCAAATACTCGGTAAGGTTTTTCAAAATTCGGAAGTTTTAAATCTTGCAATTTTTCCTTATAGATTGCTATTAGAACACTCAGAATTTTAACTGTGTATCTTAAAGATATTTTCAGTAGAATCCAGCTTTATGGCACACTGTTAGAGAGAAAAGTGAACAAAAAATTATAAATTGGATACTAGAGAGGTTTCGATTCGTTATTACGGTTTTTTAAATCATGCTTGTTGGAGAATTTCTGTGTTTTACTTTAAAGGTAGCAGTGGGATACTCAACATGGCGAATATTAAACTTTTCCCTTTATTTGTCGGCCATAAAATTTAGCTGCAGAAGCCGGAATTTCATAGATAAACAAAATGTACTATCTTTGACGAGTAAATAGGATGAAGCAAAAAATTGGCTGCTACAAAATGCACCAAATTTATAAGCCTTGTTTTATCATATCTACTCGTCAGAAAATGTAGAAATCAACATTCTACTACTTTTAGTTTCTAAGATACAGAGGGATGAAGGAACCAGTTGATGGCTCGTCTGAAAGGTATCCGTCAGAGCTTTAAACATTGCATATTACATTTTTGAACAGAACATGGCTGCTTCTCTCTGCGCACCTTAATACATGGTGCATGTGAAGCTATGGTGTCAACATTCCAATAGTTGAATATCGATTGATTTACAAATTTTTAGTGTCCCTGAATATTGATCATTTGAATATGAATCAATCAACAATTTTCTCAATATTTTGCTTGTGTTTGCGCGTATGATATATCTGAAACAAGTTGAGAAAATCTGATTAAATTTCATGTGATAAGCAATGATGTGGAAGGGCAATGCATTCTAATCAACGAATATTACAGGCTTATTTATTTTTGGTGTTAATGGACCAATGGAAGATCTTCAAATATTCAAGCATCTGTTTTTGAAAATGAAGAAGAAAACTTTATAGAAACACACTTACAGTTGATATGTTAACAAAAATAGCTACTTTTATATTAAAAGGTTTTGAAAAATTTGTGTTTTTCATCTAACATGGTAACATATATAAAAATAAATATCTTTACAATAAAAGTAGTCGAACTTTTTATATGTACTTTTACTCAAAAATTAATGGATAGCATTGTTTAGCAGTTATTACAAGCTGTTTTAATATATGGGATTTTTTTATTTAGACTTTGTCTCTCATTTCTCATGAACAAATTGTACAAACCGACAAAAATATAGTTATTAATTCAACTATGTAATTCTTTTCAGAAAATTAAGGAATTTTAAAGTGTTTAAACCACTGGAATTCATTTCATTTTTCGAATATCAACATACTAAATTAAAAACAATAATTATGCTGATATTTGCAGCAAATTAGATATTTTATTTGTAATAGTTCATATCGAACCTTATGCTGTAATTCATGAATCAGAAACATACTCCGAAATTTCTAAATATAAATTTTGAAATTCTGTAGTAATGTTAATGGTCAAGAACTCATAAAATTTAAGATGTTCACCATTTCCAAATGGGTTAATTCTTTGTAAGAACGTTTAAGTAGTAATAAACTGTACACAAATGTGTAATAGTGCGTCTTTGTACAGTAGTGTATTTCTGTACGGCAGTGCGGCAACTGTACAGAAACCGCGGATTATTCCGAACGTTATATAACGTGTTATTCAAACATATAAAAATTTAATTGACAAATTACACACCGTAAGACATTACCAATTTATTTCAAAAAGTAATAGTAAAATGTACATTTTTACAGCACAATGTACACTTTCGGTGCTCTCTTTCTTATTAGAAATGAAAGACACTATAGGAAATGTTATTCATTCAACATCCTGTAGTTCCATTGATAAATTACGTACCGTCAGTCATTTCGCACCGTCAACATTTCATAAATTAACTAGCCGAATACCCGTTGAAAATCAACGGACTCGCAATAAGCAATCCCTGAATAATGTAAATTTTTGAATAATTCGCGTTTCACATTTATTCGGCAAATCAAATATTTTGGTGTGCAGAACCCCCCTAAAAAAGAACATATTGGAAAACTTAAGTTGCGCACTTCTTCATTAAGAACTATCTACCCGTACACCAAATTGAAGTCTATCTCATCCCGAAGCATGCTATTTTATCATTTCCCTTTAAGAACGTTTTTCTGTGACGCACATCCATAAAAGAATATTTTTGAAAAACTCTGTTCGTCATCGGTTTTTATCAGATAAATGGCTCATATACCAAATATCAAGTCTCTATCACATTTAAAAGGAAGCGTGCCTCATTTATTCGGAAAATCGGACATATTAGTGTGCGGCACCCATTAATGTAGCAAATATTGGAAATCTGAAATTTCCCACTGTCTTTCTTTCAAACTAGATACCCTTACACCAATCTCCAACCTTTAGCGAAGCATGTTTTTTCTATCACTTCACCTTTCGAACGTATTTCAGTGTAACACCCCCTCAAATGAACATTTTTGAAAAACCGTATTCATCTTGGGATCTTTTATCAAATGATGAGTCTATATACTAAATTTTAAGTCTCTACCACATTGTTAAGGAGGAGTTTGTCATTTGTTCGGCAAATCGAATATTTTACTGAGCGACACCCTCGACAACATCAAATGTTGGAAAACTGAAATTGCACACTTTTTCCTTTCCAACTATTTACCTGTACACCAAATTTGAAATCTCTATCTCATCGCAAAGCATGTTTCTTAATCATTTCACTTTTCGAATGTTTTGCTGTACTGAATCCCTCAAAATTATAAATATCGGAAATATTTTATTGCACACTTTCTTTCTTTTGAAATATCTATCTATATATCAAATTTTCTATTCCATTGCAAAGAATATTTTTACTATCATTTTACTTTTCAAACGTTTTTGTGTGGAGTAGCCACCCCCTAAACTGAACAATTTTAAAAAACAATATCATTTTATTTTTATCAGATGATTTCCCCATATATTAAATATCAAGCCTCTATTACATTTTTAAAGGAGACATTTCTCATTTAATTTGAAATCTCTATCTCATCGCTCGCGAAGCATGTTTTTTTTATCATTTCACCTTTCAAACGTTTTTGTGTGTAGTTCCCACCCCCTTAAATATACATTTTTGAAAAACTCCATTCTGTTTGGGTTTGTTATCAGCTGATTCGCACGTACCAAATATAAAGTTCCTATCACGTTTGAAAAGGGGCGTTTCCCCTTTATTCCGAAAATCGAACATTTTGGTGTGCGGCAACCCCCCAAAAAGAAGAAGATATTAGAAAACTGAAGTTGTACGCTTTCTTCTTTCCAAACTATCTACCGGGACACTGAATTTGAAATCTCTGTCTCATCTCGAAGCATGTTTTTTTACCAAATCGCCTTTCGAACGTTTTTCTCTGTAAAGGAACATTATTGAAAAACTATATGTCTTGGATGTTTCAATTAAACGATTAGTTCATATACCAAATTTTAAACTTATATAAAATTTTAAAGGAGCCGTTTCTCTTTTATTCGGTAAATCGAAAATTTTGGTGTGCGGCACCCCCTTAATTAGAAAATATTGAAAATCTGAAATTGCACACTTTCTTCTTTTCGAACGGTTTATATATACACCAAATTTGAAGTATCTATCTCATCTCAAAGCATGTTTCTCTATCATTTCACTTTTCGAACGTTTTGGTGTGCGGAACTCCTCAAAATTACAAATATCAGAAATTTTCCATTGCACACGTTCTTTCTTTTGAACTATCTACCTATATACCAAATTTGAAGTTTCTACTCTATTGCGAAGCATATTTTTACTATCATTTTACTTTTTGAACGTTTTTGTGTGGCGTAGCTATCCTCAAAATGAACGATTTTGAAAAACTCTATTCTTTTGATTCTTACTAGATGATTTCCCCATATACCAAATAACAGCCTCTATTACATTTTTAAAGGAGGCGTTTCTCATTTATCCAGAAAACTGAACATATTGGTGTGCGACAACCCCCTAAAGTAGCAAATATTTGAAATCTGAATTTGCACACTTTCTTCCTTTCAAACTATCTACTTGTAAACCTATGAATTATCTATCGCGAAGCATTTTGAATCGAAAATTTGGATTTGCAACACCCCCTAAAGTAGAAAATATCGGAAAACTGAAATTGCACATACTCTTCCTTTCAAACTATCTACCTGTACATAAAATTTAAAGTCTCTATCGCATTTCGAAGCGTGGTTTCTAGTCATTTCATCTTTCGAACGCTTTTCTCTGGAACACCCCCTTGAACAAACATTTTTTAAAAACTCTTTTGTCTTGGGTATTTTCATGAAATGATTAGCCCATACACCAAATTTGAAGCCTCTATCAAATTCTAAAGCAAGCGTTTCTCATTTGTTCGGCAAATCGAACATTTCAATTAGAGTAGCAAATAGAGTAGCAAATATTGAAAATCTGAAATTGCACACTTTCTTCCTTTCGAACGGTTTACCCATACACTACATTTGATGTCTCTATCTCATCGCAGAATATGCTTTCTTTTCTATCATTTCACTTTTCAAACATTTTGGTGTGGATCACTCCCTCTGGAGACCGTTTTCGAAAACTCGATTATTCCAAGAGGTTTTATCGAACGACTGAGCCGTGTACTAAACTGCAAGTCTCTATCTATTCAGGAAGTGCCTTAAAAAGCGTGACAGACTGACAGACAGACATACAGGCGGACAGACGGACACTTGGAAATTTGTATATAGTAAAGTAGATAAATAGTAAAGTGTATATTCTTTACTGTGCATTGTACATTTTCAGTGCACTTCCTCACTATCTCTCTTTCTCTCGTTCAAATAAATGCACATGATTCTGACGTTTTAGCGAAGTCCTTAATATAAGAAAGACGATAGATCAAACAATGAATACAGTACGCATACTATATATCATATGTAGTTTCAAGAGACCAACAAAATCATTATTTTCCCTGAACTCGCTGCATGAGCAATGACAAAACGTGTTATTGTTATAACTTTTAATATAGATATCCCATGAACGCACCAGTGCATAAGCAGTAGTCAAAAACATTATTTAAAAAAATATCCTTACCTCATAAGATGATACAGCAATAAACAAATAAGATTACTAAAAATATGCAGACTTAATTTTGGTTTGAATCTAGTAAGTCGTATATTTGTTTAATTTTCTACTTTCTTTTTCGAGTCGCGATAAATCGCTGATAAATGAAATCGCGGATATGAATCATCAGATCCTATTCATTTTCTGCGAGATATATTCTTACTAATAAAAATAAGTGCATTACTGTTTTCCTAAAATATAGAAATAGTTAATGTATACGCAGTATAATGTAGATTGACTTATTAGATTTTTGTAGCTGACCACTACCTGAGAAGTGAAGTTGCATTTACTCTCGATATTTTGAGCGTCAACTTTTATAGTTCCACTTAAAAATTCACAAATAATTCAAAAATAGAATAATTAAGATTCTGCTTAAATTATAAAATAGCTAAAATACTATTTCGATTTTTAAAAAATGCTGTAAGATATCTTGGGACATTATCTGAACAATCATTATACCAAATTTTGTAGCCGTGTGCTTCATAAATTTTCCGCAACTCTGCCCAAAATCGAAGAGGCAATCTTTTATTATTATAAATGAAACAGATTGTTTTAATTCAAATATTTACAAATAACAACATTACTACAAATTTCTTTTATAAATACGTAACGTGACAGTCTTATTTTTCCGCACATAAATATTGTCTTTTTACTATTACGATAACATTAAACAGCTAGAATCGATATAACTTTAAGAAACCTTATCCAAATAACTACCCATCCGTCCATGAATTTGGATCAATAAAATAGCAGCGTAGCATTTAAGTATCTCTGTATGTGCTCAGGTTTATATCCATATCTAAATAAACATAAACTGCTATCGCGAAAACAGAAAGAAAATTTCGAATATTCTTACTTGGATACACATTTCCAACTTAATATAAATAGAAACGCGTATCAGTGCTTCAAATATAAATTAAACAGTATTCGTTATTAAGAAAGACAATGCGTCTTTTGTTGATTACTTTGACATGGAATGGAACGGATTGGCAAGTAAACGTTTGGTTCCTCCCGTCTTAAGAATAAAACATCAACAACTTAAGTGGAATTTTATGTGTTTTAGAGTTTAAAGGAATGTTTAAAACATCTTATCCCTGCTTATCCTTAATCTATTTGGCATCGAAGAACATCTGTTAAATGGAAACTAATCAAAAAATAATGTGTAAAATTTCGAATTTATTTATTTTATCCATTCAGTATCGAGAAAGATGTTTTCCAATTTCAAGCTTATCAGAATTTACAGTAACTTAAAATTTCTTATCCAGGATACTTCGATGTCTATGATTTTTCACTAAGTCTATTTACAATACATAGAAGGGTGAACCTGAGAGAGATTTCCAATTCTCATAAAATCAACATGATATTACTAGATGGTGTAAGTACGTGTAAAACTGTAGTTGTCTTAACTGTTTCATTTTATATAACCCGTTCAAAATATCCCAACAATATTTTTCTATTAAGAGGATTTTATTAAAATAACGTTGCAAAAAATTTTGCAAGCAGGAATATATTCGCCTGTAAGTAGATTATCATTTGTGATATGATTTTTTCTGTGGTGAAAATACCTTGAGGAGAAGATTTAGGTTTTAAACAAATTTGTGGAATAAATCATTAATCTTAATTAAATAGGTAGTGAATCGTAACATTTTTATAATGCTATCGTTGTCACAAAACCCACCATTACCTCGTTGCACGAGTTCCTTAACATAAGCATTAATTCAAAATACTACACATTAGAATCCACACTTTTAACTTTTAAAATAGATTATCATTTATTCACACCTCTACATTATTACGAATAAAATTACATGACTTATTAACAAACGCTTAAGGAGGAGAAAAGCACCATGTGAGGTCAGGTCTCTTGAATCTTATTCTAAAGATCATAAACTGACCTAACATACATGAAGAATTGCACATTCCTCTGTATTTCGGCTCTGTTGCTCAGCATAACTGTCACTTTTTCCGATTCTTTTTCTTACATTTGGAGTCAAACTTCTTTTTTTTCTATAACATTCTCAGTACTCAAATGAATTATGACTCTATCTGAATAACACTACTTGAAATCTCGACTCTCGCTCTTCAACTCTTGAATAATAATTCAATTATATTCCTGGAATTTTCGTCTTGCGGCCGCATCATTTTGCCTGCGGTTCGGATACTCCCTGTTTGTTCTCATTGGATGTTCCTCAGTGCAATGTCGTATCTTTGCATTATTGGCTCTTTCAGTTTCTAGTAAAACTTGGTTTAAGTCTTGGCCCTAACCACACCTGCAATTTGTGGGACGTGTATTTATTGATGTTTGGCAAATAATAAAATGGTTTTGTCCATCGCTAGAAACAGATGAACACTCGCTACTTTGTGAGAGATGACTCAGTTTAAATGACTATTGCCTATTGTAAAACATCTTTTTAAGCCCATTTGTAAAACAAACTAATTTTTTCGGACAGTCTGTTTGTCTGCCCTAATTTAATGGTAATTGATTGCAAAGTCATCTGAATAAATAACAAATGTGAATGAAAATGATGGTAAGGGAAATGATAAGATTATGCAATAAGAAATTTATCTGAAAGTAAAATCAGAACGTGATGTCAAAGAATTAAACGTAATTCAAAAAAGCAAATTAGAGGCTGGCAATTTCATAGTCAGAAGTTGTAAAGAGTTCTGTGTTAGAGGTAGAAATATAGTTGAATTAGTTATTGGATAAACTACTTAGTTATAGGACAACAATTAGTTATAGGACAACAATGCATGTAGCAATGTATGTGTCAACTGTGATGCAGGTCACAACTTGACAGAGATCAAAGAAGATTAGCTAAAGGAAAATATGTATGCGCATTGGATGCGTTAAAACTACTGAGTTACAAATGTAAACTTTTTCAAGATAAATGATAAATTTATTGCCAAGATCAAACGTAAAACTTATATAGTTACTTACAAAAGAAAATATATTTAGTTACAGTAATTATTATTTTGTTATAGCCATTTAACCCATATAACATTGGCCATTCCTGATATATCATTCGAGATAAATGAGCAGAAATATATTTCTTTGAAAACACTGCTCATTTACTCCGCATTCACTAAATTTTTCGAG
The DNA here is from genome assembly GCA_951213105.1 of Amaurobius ferox. Taxonomy (NCBI): domain Eukaryota; kingdom Metazoa; phylum Arthropoda; class Arachnida; order Araneae; family Amaurobiidae; genus Amaurobius; species Amaurobius ferox. The sequence goes on from OX578140.1 coordinate 135,308,278, forward strand.
TGGTAATAATAAATATTACATGACTACAATAAAATAATGCCATTTGAATAATGTATTTGGAAATGTATGTATTGCTTGAAATGCATTTGAGTTTGATGAAAAATAATTATTAATATCAAAAGCCACGATAGCTATTTCTACTTTTACATCGACTTAACATTAATAATTATTTTAAGCTAAAATTAATTAATTGAGCTAAACTACACTTGGCTTATTTCAGCAATTGGGGATTCTTTACTTTTTAGAGGATTTTAAATGCGAGTGAATGACAGTTTATTCTGAAGTGACAGAAGCATCGCACACACCCTAACATGTTGAAAATTATGCAAATACAAGGAATGATTGCAGTAACAATAAATTGAATCTTCAAACCGAAATAAATTTATCTTGTTTTATACTAAATTAAAAGCATAGTAAGAGTATTGTCTCAATCGTAGATTGAAAACTAGTAATTTATGCGCTATAATATGTATCATATGTATAAGTCTACTCTATGTATAATTATAAAAAAGTACAAATAAAATAAAGCATACTATATAGTGGTAAAAAAAGGGAAACATGATAAGTATATGTATCATTCTGTCTCTATTACTCATCTCAGTTTGAAAAATGTCATGGATTCCTTCTGTTTTAAGGAAGATGCTCCTCGATGGAATGAGTTACCGCGCAATCATTTAACTAGCATTACATCGGTCATGCACACAACTGTTTGCTGCATCATGTACTGCATGAAAGTTTTTGGCAACTTCGTCAGAAGTGTGACAATGTCGTGTGAAAAAGTGTGGCAACGTTTCTTCGTGTCTATGCTGTGTCCTCCGTCACTTTCAAAGTTTCTTGCCTGCACGCCATTGGTGATGAAAAAATTAAATCATTGGTGATGAAAAATCGTTAAATATTCGTCCACTCTACTACATTCTGACACTTAGTAACGTATTCATCATCAACTTCTCCTTCTGGAAGCTTGTGGAACACGTCAAGGAATATAGGATCTTGGAATCAAGGAATATGGACATTGTGATTCGAAATAAATTCGCTCATTACTGTCACCCCATGTTGACTTCAACGCAGTGTTAATCGAAGAAAACGCTTTTCCCAACACGAGTAGTAACTGTTTCTGCAAAATGTTCCATGCTGCTATGCAAAACTTTTACTGTATTTACGGTGGTGCCAGATCTGTATCAAGCATGCTCATTAGGATGTCTTTCTCCGTCTTAAAAAAGTTGACATATTTAGTGATTTATCTTGTAATGCTATTATAGATGTATTTTGTTTTTCAAACTTAATTAGCCGTGTGGAGTTCATATAATCTGTTGGATAAAATGGTTTGTTATAATTTTACCAAATAAGTGAGTACAGAACTACCAATTTTGAATTAGATTACCGAGGAAAATGTTATATCTTTGTATGAATGAGAAGATGTGTGAAGAATATAAGCAATGTCATGGAAAGCATGAATCAGACAGATAAACCGAGAGATTTAGAGTTATCCTATATTTTATGTAGGTCCGAAGTAATGTACAAACTGTTTCTTTAAACAAACTACAACTCACTGAGATCAATTTATTTTTAATTTTTCTTCTGGGGTAAAGGGGCATTTTCTTTTTCTTTTTGCGACTTCAAATGTTTTCATTTATTTGTAGCGCCAATTATAGTGTGTATCAAGGGAACTAATTTAGAGCGTATTTAAGGAATGTATCATGTACTGTAATTGGCATGTTTGCGCATGGAAAAACAGGCGATCTGTAAATTGAGTGGTATTACCTCCTTTTGTATTAGTTAAGTAGCTAGGCGGTTATTTAGGACCCGGGAAAAACCAATTAATTCGTTCTAGTGCAAGCCAATTCTATCTAACTATAATTTATTAGCAAAGCGGAAACAATCGCCATATAGTTTATACAATTTTCATAACATTTATCATTATACGAATCATTACACATTTCTTACAAAATCCATCAAATGTTCTGTTTTTTATTATTTTCAAAATTATTTAGTGGGGCACATTTAGAACATTAGCTCATAATTTTGGAAATTTGGAATAACGTGGTCGTGAATCGTATAATTCGTACATTTGCATCGTGGCTGCAATAACCCACTGTTACAGCTCTGCACGAGTTCCTGAACATAATCATGAATTAAAACACTACACATTAAAATAAACATTTTTTAATTTTAAAATAAATTATTATTTATTCACACATCTTATTGTTAAGATTAAAATTACAATAATTTTAATAAACGCTTAAGGAGAAGAAAATGCACCGTGGCGAGACAAGGTCTTAAAATATTATTTCAAAATCAACGATTGACCTAATATATCCCAGACGGACACATACATCTGGTTGTCGGGTCCGTTGCTCAGCATGATTGGGATTGTTGCAGCTTCTACTTCTAAATGGGAGTATTTTTTCTAATTTGGAGTCAGCTTTGTCTTTTTCTATAACATTTTAATATTTAAAGTAACGACTCACTACACTGCTTGAAAACACGACTCCCTGGACTTTTGGAAAATCATTCTGCTTATGAACCACACTGCTTGACTTATCATTCCAATCTTTTCATGACCGCTCTCCTCGCTTCTTGAATTCTAATTCGTGAGCAACACCGCTTTTGCACCATCATTGCTTGAATGTCATTGAATTATCTCGTTGTTGCCACATCATTTTGCCCGAGGTACAGATACGCTCTCTGTGCTCTCATTGATTCTCTTCAGAGCGATGTAACATCATTGCATCATTGGCTACTTGATCTTCCGATGAAATTTGGTTTAACTCTAGGCCCTAGGAGATCTTTTCCTCAACCACACATACAATTTGTGACGAGAATTTATTGGGATCATGACTCTCCGACCAAGATTGTTAAAATACGGTGCCTAAAAGTCTGTGCTTTGTTTCGTCGTAAATATTGGTAAATATCAAAAATGTATAATTGCCTTCTGGTCTCACATATTCATTGGATTTTCAAAACACACCTACTCTTTATACAAAGATACATTACACACTTCTTTCAAAATATATCAAAAGTTATGTGTCTAATTATTTTCAAAATTATTTATCAATTTTGAAGCCTATTCTTTATACAAAATATTGCACACTTACAAAATGCATCAAATTTCCTGTTTCTAATTATCTTCAAAATAGTTTATCAATTTTAAAACATGTCTACGCAACTCTTATACAAAACAGTACACACTTCTTACAAAATACATCAAATTTTCTGTTTCTAATTATTTTCAAAAATTTTTACTAATTTTTAAAACATATCTACTCTTTACACAAAACATTACACACGCCTTACAAAATACATCAAATATTCTATTCCCAATTTAAGCAGCTACCGCTTAAAACCTTTCAGAGTTCTCACTTCTGTATTTTCATGCAAAGTAAACACTATCCAAAAGGGCTTAATCGAAAGTGATAAATGTTCCAAACATTATTAGAGGATTTAGACGGGGAAGAGGAAATATTTCGATTAGAATTTGACACACAGTGAAATACTGCACTTTAATTAAAAGGTACTCTGACGAAACATACAATTTAAATGCTAAGAGAATGTCTTGAGAGAATTTGGTTATGGGAGTTATGTCATTCATATTTTCCTGATAATTATATGAAAGATACAAATGTAGATAAAATATGAGATTGTATGTTGAAATATGCGCAATATATTTTACTTTATATACACAATTTATGTTGAATGTCTGATTTAAATGAGATAAAAACGAACTTATAAAGAAAGCCAAGTTCTTAAGCTTTAAAAAAATGTCCGACACAAAAAATTTTGAGATGAATAACTATTGACAAGTGTGTCAAACTTTATGCGTGGAAAGTCTAGAGTGAGAAAGCTATTGGATTATATAGAAATGCAATATATGCACAGTTGAAGATTTATTACCCCCAAATCGTTTCATTATTCTAAGTTCATTACAGCAAGAAATTTCAATGGATCAAATAGGTAAATTTGCTCAGTTTATTTCAAAATGTATTAAACAACTTTCCTCACTATACTCCACTCATGAAGTTTAATAAACTTGGCAATAGTTTGAAGAGTCCACTTCGATGATAAGAACTTACAATTCCGCCTGAATAGCTCTGTATAATGTCGGCTGGCCAGTAATAGTCTGTATACACAGTTTCACGGAAAATTACTCCAGGGCGGCATTTTTAAAATATGGCACATATAATTAATCTAAATGTATATGTACCTATTGCATAAGTCATTTACAATTTTCATTATGATCTCTAGGATTTTATACATAATTATGTAATGAATTTCGTCGTGATTTTATTTTATAGAAATTTGAAAAATAATATTTATTAATTGCTGAAGTTTTACATTAAATGCAGCTTGAGATTTACCTTTAGTTGTTATTGACTATTATTACACTATACAGTTTTAACGATAACGGCTTTTCTTAGCATCAACATCAATGGCTAGGCTTCGGACTTTGTCCTTCTTTAAAAGATCCTGCAAGCAGTACACTCTGGAGGAATATTTCACCAACTTTTTTTATTTAAATCCTAAAGGTCTTTTTCCACATAATGGATCCATCCCGACTTATAAAGAAGGTCTCTTAACCGTCACGCGCTAATTAAAAACGAAAAAATTAATTCAGCCATTAGTATATATCGTTCGAAAAATCCACGTGAAAGATAACAGCTTTATCCCCATATTAACGCCAGGAAGATTAATAAAATATCCATTTAGATTACCAGAATATAGTCTTTAACACCATTTGGTATAAAAATATTCTTAAAAATAAATATGGAGTGAGATATGGGATAACCTATAAGCCTTCGATATAGAATATATTTGAATGTGATTGACATAATGACTTGTTAAACTCTTAAATATTTTGCGTAAATCAGATGGTTTAGTTTAAATCAATTAATATAAAAAACTGGATTTTAAATTCTAACCATATATCATAAAAATATGTTATTAATATTTTTAAAATCAATGGCCATTCAAAATTAGAATATGTGTGACATTATTTGACGAATCTAATTTTATGGCAACGAAAACCCAGATTTAAAAATCCGTTTAAAATGAAAAATCTGATGTAGGCAGCACATGGCCATTCTTATATAAGGTAATGATTTTACATCTTTCACAGTTAAAAAATGGAAAAAAAATCTATTTTCCATAGATATTTTCTTCAATCTGATAATATTTTAAAAAATCGCAAAGCTTTCGCCATCCGGCGAAATGTTTCATCAAACGGATGAAGAAATGGGTTATTCTTATAGTCATTTATCATATTCTTTCAAAGACATGGATTTTCATCAATTAGTCGTCATTTCCATTGATTTATCGTCAATTTTATCATAGATATATTATCATGGATTTTATCATAGATATGCTATTTTTATCTATAGATATTTTCGGCAATCTGGTAATATTTTAAAAAAATCGCAAAGTTTGAGGCATCCCGCCAAATGTTTCACCAAACTTTACGGACCGATGGAGAAATGGGTTATTCTTATATTCATATATCATATTCTTTCAAAGACATGAATTTTCATCAATTAGTCATCATTTCCATTGATTTATCGTCAATTTTATGAATTTGGCGACATCTTCGTCACAACATTTAAAAAAATCTTGCCAAGGTGGCGATATGCCGCCAGAATTTTGCCAAGCTTTACAAAGGGAGACATAGGTTATTCTTAGAGTAGATTCTTATATTCTTTCCAATATATTGAATTTCCATCAACTTGTCGTCATTTTCATTGAAGTAACATCATTTTTATCAATTTGGCGCCATTTTAGTTAATTTAGCAACATTTAAAAAACTCGCCAAGTTGGCGATATTCCGACCAACTTGACTCCAAAATTTCGCCAAGTTGTATGAACGGAGAAATATGTTATTCTTATGGTAGATAAAGGACTAATGGCGTTCAAATACAAAACTATTACCCAAAATATCTTCTCTTGTGAATAGAACGTGCTAGATCCACGAAAATGACAATAACACATAAATCGCATAATATTACATATAAAAAGTGAAAAAACACATTTCACAATAGTTAATACTTTTTAACACATTACAACATACTTGAAAAGTTTTTATGACTTTGTTCATTCTGTCTCTCTGTCTATCTGTCCATTAGCACTGCTGTTAGATAACTGCTGTAAAAATGCCTTAATGAAAATGACATTTTAGTATGTCGTTCAGATGGTCTGTGGGACCTATGGGAATATAAATGAATAATATCACCCAATTAGTTTTGGATTGAACCCGGGTTGAAAAAATGAAATATATTGAACCCTATGGGACCTAATTTTTCAAACATTTTTTAAGCGGATTTAAAATTCACAAATTGCTTCGAAAATTTTAGGTAATATTCAAATTAGATCATAAATATATAAAAAAAAATTCAGCAAAATATATTCAATAGTTTTTTAAATAAAAATTAAAAAATAATTACACCCCTTATATGAAGCGATCACGTGACCATTATATGAAGAGATCACGTGAGCCACTTCAAAATGAAATGTGACATCCATCATGTCTCAAAATCGTGGTTTTTAAAGTTCTTTTTAATTCATATTGAGTGTTGTATCCGTCGTAAAACCTCTTTATTTTCGCTTAAATTCTGTGCATCCACATACTGAAACAACGCAATGACAATATATTTGAGTTTAAATGAGCATCCAACTTTGATTATTTCTCTAACGAAGCCTATTTTTCACTTATGTGAAATGCAAACAGCAAAATACGTAGAATGAGTTGTATAAGATTTGCTGTATTTCTTTAACGCAAGATTATTTAGCTCATGGAGTCTGCATAGCTTATATGAATGAAATATTCATTGATTTTACAGAGAGAAGGACGATTTTTTTCGATGGAGTTTTAAGCATAGAGTTGAATTACTTGTAGCTCCATGGTCTTAAGTTTTTAAATAAAATAAAATATTTTAGTTCTGTGTTGAATGAAATGAATGGCAAAATGTTTATGGATGAAATGCTGTTTTATACAGAGAGCCAGGTGTGCTATATTTCGATGGCGTCATTTGAATCAATTTCAGTTGTTTTTGATGAAGTTTTCAAATATAATAAACCAATGTAGTATTATGATAATGTTAAAAATATTACTGAGGAGCCAGGCGATTTATATTTCAATGCCGTCATTTGAATGAATTTCATTTTTTTCGATGAACTTTTAAGTTTTCAAATATAACAAATTAATGTAGTATTGTGAAAAATTTTAAAATATTACCGAGGAATGTATCGCATTTTAGAGATGTTTAATTAAAATTGCATTGAAGTTGGAAAATGTTTCATATTCAATGCATTATGCATGATTGATTTTTCTTGTTCATATTTGGTGATGTATCCATCCTAAATCCGCTTTATTTGTGCTTAAATTCTGTGCATCTACATATTGAAACAACGAAATTACAATATAGATGAGTTTAAATGATCATCCAACTTTGATTATTTCTACAGCGAAGCCTACTTTTCACTTAAAGATAATGTAAATACCAAAAGAGATAGAATGAGTTGTATAAGAATTGCTGCGTTTCTTAAACGCAAAATTATTTAACTCATGGAGTCTGCAATATAGCTGATATGAATGAAACATTCATTGAACTTACGCAGAGAAGATAACGATTTTTCGATGATGTTTTAAGCATAGAGTTAAATTATTTGTACATCCAACGTTTTAAGTTTTAAATAAAATAAATTAATATAGTATTGTGATGAATGAAATGAATGGAAATTTTTTTATGAATGAAATGCTGCTTTTATAGAGAGAGCCATGCGTGTTATATTTCGATGACGTCATTTGAATAAATTTCATTTGTTTTCGTTGAAGTTTTCAAATATAATAAGTTTTTGTAGTATTACGATAATTTTTAAAATATTACCGAGGAATGTATCGCATTTTAGAGATGTTTTTAAACTAGGCAATTTATATTTCAATGCCGTCATTTGAATGAAGTCTATTTTTTTCGATGAAATTTAAGGTTTCAAGTGTAATAAATTTATGTAGTATTGTGATAATTTTAAACATATTACCGAGGAATGTATCGCATTTTATAGATGTTTAAATAAAATGTATTGAAGTTGGAAAGTGTTTCATAATCAATGCTTTATGCATGATTGATCTTTCTTGTTTTAATTTTGTGGGATTTTTTCATAAACATTTGCAATAGAACATTTGAAACATTTGCAATAGCTCTATAACGGTTTATGCTAGCGTTCTAAAGGTAAAAGATGAGAAATTAGATATGATTTACGTATCTTTTTAATGGTTTTGATTTTTGATGAATTTTCAAAATTTCATTTCAAAATTTGGGGGTGTTTACTTACGCCCGTTTAGATACGGGGATACAGAAATTCAGAAGTAAGTTTCCGATGTTTACCACCATGAGCAAACGATAGGCGAAGCCCCGCGTGTACATTAGGCTTGTGCAATATCTGTTCTGAAAGAGCGTCGGAGTTAGCAAGCCAACAACGGGGGGGGGGGGGGCTAGAGATTCGGTAATAGTTGACTTTCAGGAAGCTGTGGGATTAGAGTTCGAGCGTGTACTCGCATCTGCCATGTTAGCGGGTTTAAAGAATTCGCGAAACGAGCTCCGGGCGTGAGTGGAAACAGACGAGGAGCGAAGCCCCAGCAGATGTCTTACACACTCGTAGCGGGCGTTATAAAGGATGCAATTAGTGTGTGGCTTATGCGACTAATACGATTAGAAACGGAATCCGCAGAGTTTTTCAGCAGCGGGGCTGAACTAATAGTAGCGAGTGTGGTTTTGTGTGCCGGCTGGTTATAAGAGCTCGTAAAGCGAACTCCGCTGATTTGTGAGCGCCAGCTTGTAAGAAACGGATCCCCAACGGGCGTATTACCCTTGCGTAGCAAGCGGCATGATACATCAAGTGCTAGTGAGCAGAGGTGAAGGCCTCTGATTCTCGAAGCTAGTTAAAGATGCTGACGAGAACAGAGAGCATAAGTCGTATCCCCCTACTCTTTAAATAAAATTAAATACTTCAAAGGGCAATTTTCATTACTTCAGATGTAAAAGCACAAAAGGAATGCACCTAAAATCTTCAAGCGTGGGAAACGCACTCGAAAAGTTTCTAAACTAAGTGTAATGAAATTTATTTGAAACGAAGGTAATGTAAAAAGCTTTTGACATTTGAAAGATTTCTAAAGGATACATCCTTGTGATTTTCCCATTCATCCGTTATCTTGAAAGGGGTGTGTATGGATCATTGCCGAAAAAATCGGATTTGTTTCATTACTTACTGGAATAATATCAAATGTGAACTGATAGCGTCATTTATCTAAAACTGATTATTAAGTCTTTGCAAGAAGAAAATAATGTAATGTATTAAATGGTGTGAATAATAGATACATAGTTTCTAGTGCTCCAATAACTTTGTAAAGAAAGGTCTATGAATATACACGTTATGTCTATATGTAGTAAAGTTACCGTGCCCGGTCGAATAAAATTGATCGTAGAGACTCTAGCTCAAAAGTTAAGATAAAGAACTTTGGAGACAGTAGTGCGGACCTGGCCTACCTCTCGGTTTACATGTTTAGTTCCGCACCCCTGAGGACTTACGGACCCACATGTTTAACGTGATCGTACTCCGAGTGAACACTGCGGCAGTTTTTTGGCAGCGGAAGGAATCGAACCCGGGTCTATCAAGTGTAATTCCCGCGAGCTAACCAGTGGGCTACCGCTCCTACCTAAGATAAAGAACGTGGCAACAAAATGAAAAATACTCGAAGAAAGTAAGAATTAAGTAAGAAACTCGAAAATGATATTTTCAATTGCTATAACGAACCGATGTGTGTTAAAATTGCTCAACATAAAATGAACAAGAAACTAATTTGAAACAAAAATAATCACTACAAGGTGTTTCTTCTCGGGAGCAAACGTAAAACTGTACTACCTTTCATGGCTGTACATCGCTTAGATTTTCGCTACAAACGATACAAAACAAACATACATCTTATTTTATTATTCTACATAGACATACATACACATACATGCACACACACACAGAAACACTTACACACACATACACACAAGCATTTCCTTTACAAACGTTTGATTCGAGTCGAGAGTAAAATATAAATTGCTTGAAAATTTGAAGTCAAATTTATGACCCCATCACAATACTTTTTTCTTACATATGCATACTTCCAAATCAATACCTTACATATCAATACGTCCCTTGCATGTGAAGGGAAAATAAACTGAGACGTCAGGACTGCCATCTATAGATGAGTTATCAGGACTAATCAATATTTTTCTTGCATTTGAAAGAAAAGTAAACTAAGACATCAAGACTAACATCTATAAATAAGACACCAGGACTAGCATCAATAATCAGGACTAACAGCTATAGCAAGAAAGCTCGATCATGCATAAAGCACTGATTATGAAATACTTTCCAACTGCAATACAATTTTATTTAAACATCTCTAAAATGCTATACATTCAGCGATGATACTTTTAAAATTATCACAATACTACAGTAATTTATTATATTTGAAAATTTAATCGAAAACGAATGAAATGTATTCAAATAACGTCATCGAAATATAAATCGTCTGGATCTCAATATAACAGTAGTGGATATTTCACTCATAAACTTTTTTTCCATTCCTTTCATTCAGCGGCGATATTTTTAAAATTATCACAATATTACAATAATTTAGTTTACTTGAAAACCTAAAACCATGGAGGTAAAAGTATTTTCTAATTGCATACTTAAAAATTCATCGGAAAACGCAATACTATAAAATCATCTGCGTCTCTATGTAAATTCATTGAATATTTCATTTATATCAGCTATATTGCAGACTCCAGAGCTAAATACTTTTGCGTTCAAGAAATTCAGCAATTCTTATGCAACTGATTTTACAATTTATTTTGTTTACATTCTTCATACGTGAAAAAATTAGACTTCGTTGTAGAAATAATCAAAGTTGGATAGTCATTACAGTCCAAAATATTGTAATTGCGTTGGCGCAGTATATAGATACACTAAAAAAAAGTAAAACGGTTTTAGGACGGATGCAACACAAAATATTAATTAAAAATAACTTTTAAAATTACGATTTTGACACAAGATGGATGTCCCGGCCGTCCAAATGGTTGCTCGTGTCCTTTGGATGAGTCGGACGGCCTAGGTCTTCTACAAGATGGATGTCATAATTTATTTTGAAGTAGGTCAGGTGATCTCTTCATAAAATATGGGTGCAATTATTATTTTAATTTTTACTTAAAAAAATACCGAAAATATCTTGTTGAATTTTTTTATATATTTTACGGGATAATTTGAATGTTTCCTACAATTTTCGAAACAATTTGTGAATTTTAAATTCGCTTAAAAAATGCTTGAAAATTTTGGTCCCATAGGATTCAATGTATTTCTTTTTTTCAACCCGGGTTCAATCCAAAACTAATTGTTTGATATTATTAATTTACATTCCCGTCCCACAGACCGTCTTAACGACATACTAAAATTTTATTTTGATAAAGTCATTTTTACGATAGTTATCGTGCGAATGGACAGACAGACAGAATGAACAAAGTCATAAACACTTTTTAACTATGTTGTAAAGTGTTAAAACTAAAAACTAAATCGATTTGACGTTCTAAATTTAAACTCAAAAATATATTATGTATCACCAGAGAGTAACTATAATAATAAACATAATTTTGTAAGTAAAATTACTTCCATATTTTGAAACAATATCTGATAGGAAACATTCTCCTGATTGAAACATACTGAATTTAAAACTCTCTCAGGTATTATCAATGACCACTTGAATCATTTTTTAAACTTTTGTTAAAAATCAGCACGGCAGGTGTCTTATTTCCTGGTTAAAAAAAGAAAATCCTTATATAAATAAATTCTTGTATACAATAAAACTGTTATACGAGTATATAAACAAATATTTGTGCAAATGTATCGAACTTATTTGTTTTCTATTATTTCCTTGTGAATGAAAAATTACATTCATGTTTAATTAGTCATAAATTGTTTTTAAATAAATAGATAGAAACTTGTATGTCTCTTTTTCAATTCAGCACCTCTAACACTAATGTTTCCCTCCGCTCTTAATGTGGCCCCCTCTTAATAAGTCAGGGGACATCCGGACTAGATTATAGACCACATGGTAAAGGGTATTAGGGAATCTTATGTTAATTATAGCATGTAATCACAAAACATTTCCCTATCACCTTAGTTAAATGCTTTGGATACAGCGATTGGGAGTAAGCAGTGAGATAACTTGTTCTGAATTTGCATGGTAATTAATCCGCTGACGATATTATCAGTTAAACTTATTCAAATACATTTCAATGTGGAAGTAAATCGTCGTAGCGCATCCTGTTAGTCCTTCCGTGCTAACAAATCCCCATAGAATTTTCTCATGAAACTATATATTTTTTAAGCAACACTCTTTGACAGGTGAGGTTTCAATGACTCTACCTGCTCATTATCTACCACTTACTTCTTGTCAATATCCCTGATTGGCTGGACGACTTTGCCATATATTCGATGTTTATGACACTGGTTGCATCTGAAGACATATGAGTGACAAAACAAGGTTTGTCACCGTGCTTTCCCCTAAATGATAACCATATAACTTTTCTGTCCAATTGTTTCGGATTTTGCTCCAGTTTGTCCGCGGTTTAGTTCAACTGGAGGATTGGTGACTATTTAATGCTTGTCAGTTTGACCATGTGAACTGTAGGCTATAATAGACATTCTTAGACTAACAAATATTTCCCAAAATATGTGTTGAACTTGAATGTAAAAGCAGTAAACATAACATAAATAAACACACATGATTCAAAAGCATCCAACTTTTGGACTTGGCTAGTATGCTATCAACTAGAAAAAATACTTGTTTTGTGAAATTGGGATAAAAATTTTAAAATAATATCTTGCGAACAAAACGTATATAAATGTATTTTATTTTACTCTTTTACAAATTATAATAAAAATAAACCCGAATATTAAGTTATTTGATGTATGAGAAAATCGAATGGAGCTGAGCATAACAGATATTTAATTATAACATAGCAAAGTGCATAATATGTTTGTTTAACTTCTATAACAGAACATCTTAAGTGAACTTTCTATATTATGTTGTTCCGTGATAAATTCTTAAATAAAGACCCTTATGAACATTTGTCTATCTATATTTCTTCATTTCGCATCATACGCAAAATATAATATAATGTTCTGACACAGATGAAATATTTGCAATATTTATATATTTTCCCTAGGAAGAAATGTGCCTATAGCAATGTATCACACTTTACTTATGAGCATACAAAGAATATAAATATTTAGTTCAGCCGTTAGGCTTGTTTATAAAGGCTCTAACTTCTGAACACATACTTCTTTGGCCACCACAGGTCTAAGTTTGAATAACAAAACCATGATTCATAGATACCGTTTCCGAGTTAATCAAACTATAATAAATCCCTGTTTATTTTTACTGATGCATAGATTAACGTGTACCTAATATTAATTATGCATATCTACTATCGCGCTTATTAGTGTTTGATTTTTTTATGTTCTTGATATATACTCACATAAATATTAGATAATGATGGACACAGAAAAATGGAGATATACGCATAAATAAATATACATATATAAGTAAAAAAAATATTTCTGATATGTAAGATATCTAGTAAATGTACAATCTGCAGGAAGTTTTCATGTTAAGTAAAGCATTCAGTAAGAAATCAGACATTGAGCAATGCTTGTAACAATTAGATTGGACAGAAATAAAATGGCATAGTTTTCTACACGTGGACTACATTGATCGTAAGCTAGAGTTAAAATTGAAATATTCACCTTTATGAGTATGTATGCAAACACAAGGATCGCCACTTATACCCTGTCTTCCAGCAATATCTTCAATGACCAAACGGTGAAACACACTTTGGCCTCAAAAGCCAGAAATTTCTGCCTCAGGAGCCTTATACTGTTTGCCCAAGATTCCTGTCTAACTCATAATAATCATAAAATTAGTTCATGGTGATATGTGAGGAAAATTGTATCATTGCAAAAATTATCGATCTTATGCTCTACTTCTGGGTTTTAGAAGGAAGCCGCTATAGTTTCAATCCCCCCCCCCCCTTCATAAAAGCTGAAAAATAGCTTGTAAAGATGAAAGATGAAAATTTGTCGTTTGATTAATATTATCCTCCTGTATTGCAAAGCACAAACTCTGGCCAAGAAAATATGTCGAGTCATACCGCTTTATAGTCAAAGAGCCCTTGCCATTTTTCTTAGATTATAATGATAGCTTAATATGTTCTTTGGGACATGTTCAGAAAAATAGTATATCTTTGTATAAAATATCTGTCTTATGAACCTTCTCAGGACATATTGGTTTTTGATTGAAGACTAACTTCCATCCAATTATTCATGTTATCATTAAATGCCTTCCCAACAAAATAATTAGCATTTGAGTGGTATTTATGCGAATTAAAGGAATAATTGGAGATATACTGCTTTTGCTTACTGATGAATTTGTTTATCGAATCAGCTTTTTCATGGGCGCAGATCGTAATTCTTACTGTGTTCCACATAATTACCCAGTGCACAAAAAATATTGCATGTATCAGCAAATTTATTATGTGAATTTTGGTATTGAAAATGTGATAAAATACATTTGTTTTTAAGATTTTGCTATAAATTGCCCCATAGTTCATGAAGAGCTCTGAAAACTTATTTGAAGTTAGGTCTTTTCATTTCAGGTCTTGAAATGGAACATTTCTCATCTCAATTACTATTAGACTTTGCTCGTTTATCTCTGTCAGGACAGTTTAATAATTTTCCAGGAAAGTGCCACTTCGTAATGAAAAGCTATAGGAATATGTTTTCACCATTTTTCAAACTTATTTAAATTTACTTTACGACCGCTCAGAAAATTCAAATATCAAGATATCAAGATATAACACAGTTCATCAATAATAGGAATATCAATGTCAGGGGGTTTCTGATTTTTGATGCAAGATTTCAGTGTCTTCAAAATAGTTCACGTCTGTTAAAATGATAGTAGCGGTATTGTTGTCAAAGTCTAGGGCAAGACAAATTGCATTTCTATTTCTGTACCCTTTCGTAAGTACAGCAATAAATCTATGAAGCCATTTTCTATTTCTTCTTCAATGTCCCATTTTTAAGGTTATTTCTTCAGGTGCAAACATATTTATATTGCATCATTTGCTACAGTTCTTCTGTGGGGCTTTTTAAAAGTTAAGTAGAGTAAATTAAGTTATGTATTAACTTTTTATTATAGTAATTGCTAACATGGTCGCAATAACCACCACTACTTCTTTATGCGAGACCCCTTGACAATAATCAATAAATCAAGAACATTACTCCTTAAAATCTATATGTTTAACTTTTAAATAAATTAGCATTAATTAACACTTCTATTAATATTATATCTAATAAATTTACTATAAAATCACTTAAGGAGGAGAATCACCCGTGTGAGACCTGTTTATTTGTATATCATTTCAATTAGCAAAACGACCTAATATATATTAAGATCGACACATACCTTTGCATTTTGGCTTCGTTTTGCTGGCCTGTTGATCTGCTTGAATATCACTAATTGCGCCATTGGCATTTGTATGACTATGATTGTTTTATTGTCACACACAACTCATGACATATTTATCATATCTAACAACTGGCGATTCCATTCAAATTATCAGTCTGACATTTTGGATTCAAACTTCAATTTTCTGATACATCACTTCATTTGTTATGTGACTTCAACTGCCTAATACATTCTGATAACTTTTTCGTTGAATCTCTTCCTCAGCATCTTTTGCCTCGGTCGAAGATATGCCCTTTTGCCTACATTGTCTGTTCCTCAGTGTGAGGTCGTACCATTATTTCATTGTTTATCATTATCGGATTAAGCTTTATTTAAGTCTTTGCCGTAGGATATTTTTTATGCCTCAACCACACCAGAAATTTTAGTGACGCGTATTTATTGGGGTCATAACATTCCGGGCCAAATCTGCCGAAAGTGATAATTATATGTCTGCGCCTTTGTTTGGTCACAAACACCAAAATCTTCAAATGTTGCCTTCTGATCCTTCACATTTTAGACATAATATGTGTTTTTTTTTCTAAGCTGAAGATGAAGTTCCGCGGAACACACTACTGGAACAGAATTATAGATGTGTACCGCAAGTAGTAGTAGTCGATGTGGTTGTAAATTAGTTCTAGTAGAGCAGGGCATTTATTTGAAATGTTTCTTAAACAAGACATATGCTGCCCACTACGCTATTTAAAATTTATTATTATACTATATGTAAATATAGCGCAAACACTTTTGTTTGAAAAAGGTAGCATTTCTTGAAGTATTTGTGAAGTGCATAACTCTGTGTGAATTGTTGTGGTTCAGATTTTGTGTTTCACAATAAAGGATAATGATATCTATAAAATGACACACGTTTCATACGTGATCATTATGATATATTTTTGTCTTTTTGTGAAGAAAACTACAGCGCCTCTCTCGCTAAAGAACCAGGAGTGAAGCATAAGACCGACAGTATTTGAAAAGATACATTTTTTCGCACATGCCTATATGGCAAAATGTTATGATCATTATGAGCTAAAATACGTTACGGAACATTGACTATGTGGGACCATAGCTTGTTGCATGTAAAACCAAAGTTCGGCTAGGAACCATTAATTGGAGCCAATGTTAACTAATAGGAGCCACATTTAGGATCAATAGAAGCCATATTAATAGGAGTCACATTTGGTCATTTTAGTACTAGGCATAGGAGACATAATATTCTCTATAGGAAGAGTTTCTATGCCCGAAACTCTGCTAAATATCTTGTTAGTAGGATTGCTAGTTCGGAAAGAGAGCATTTACCTCTTTGAAACATTTTTAGCTGACAACAAGTATCAAAAATGCATTACATTGTACATTAGATAATTTAAAAATAAAAACAATCCTTCCATATTGTGCATATTGCGACAGATTAATAAAGTGGAATATCTATTTGAAAACAACTACCTTAAAACCAACATGTTTGATATGTTATGCATAAAATATCGTACAAAATCTGATCAAAAAATTTGTGACAAAAGCGGAGTATAAACTTTAAGGAAAAAAATGTATTCTTCATATTTAGCCGAATTTTAATGGGTCTTAATTTATATATTTATCCCCTGTTCGTTTAAAAACAAAAACACACCAAAATTTAAAAAACAAAGGCGTTCATTAGTTACGAGATAATTAAACTGGAAACAAGATCTCAGTATAATTAAAATGAATTGCTCTACCTTTTCCTTCAATTAAAGAGATGTGTGGACCGATTTGCGCAAAGAACGAAATGCCTTTTAATTATGGTTATGAAAATACACAACAAAATCACTCGTATCACTTCATTTCTTAATTTTACTTTAAAAACAAAGTAAACGTATGTTAGTTCAATAACCACATGGGTATTTTTAATGAACACGATATAATATTTTGTTTCCGAAAAATTACCAAAAATATTGCTGGTGAGAATTTTATGCAAAGTAGGAGACCTCATACGGTCCAACTACGGTTTGGCTGTTAATCTTTTGAATAGAAGTGTTGGATGGACAACTAATAAAATACTATCTGATTTTTATATCTGCCATGTAAAACAATTAGTGACCTGTGGGCGATACAGAGTAATATTTTGTAAATTCTATAATAACTACAGAAAATAAAAAAATAATTAATATATATATATATAATATATATATATTAATTATTTTTATCTATATATATATATATATTAAGATAAATATATATATATATATATATATATAAATATATATATATATATATATATATATATATATATAAATATATATATATATATATATATATATATATATATATATATATAAATATATATAAATATATATATATATATATATATATATATATATATAAATATATATATATATATATATATATATATATATATAAATATATATAAATATATATATATATATATATATATATATATATAAATATATATATATATATATATATATAAATATATATATATATATATATATATATATATATATAAATATATATAAATATATATATATATATATATATATATATATATAAATATATATATATATATATATATATATATATATATATATATATATATATATATATATATATATATATATATATATATATATATATATATATATATATATATATATATATATATATATATATATATATATATATATATATATATATATATATATATATATATATATATATATATATATATATATATATATATATATATATATATATATATATATATATATATATATAACTATTAACCTCATCTAAAACAATCTACTGAAAATATACCCAAAGGGGCTAAGCTACTCAAACAAGTACATTTATATACTACATAAGAAATAGAAAAATGAAGAATGACAATGTATCAAAATTTCGCCGGGGGTATTTGTGACCCCCACTTCCTGGTTTAGCCAGCTTCATGTCATGACGACACTCCCGGAAGCGGATACAATGTCGCAAACCTAGTACATATACTAAAACTAAAAATGTAAAAAAGTTGAAAGACCTATACAGACTTTACACCTAAACGGAAACATCGAGATTTACTACATCCAAACGGAAACACAAAATACATTTTAAATATCAAATATCAAACACCAATATATCAAGATAAACAAGCCCCGCATACACTTCACCACTCTATCCTTCAAAAAGTAATAGACTCTTACTTTGTATAAATTGAACTCCATCAGACAGTTAAACATTGACATCCGCAATGCTGCGTATCTTTAGATCAGACTGAAAGTGTACCCCTATTTAAATATAAGTTGTAACTTTCAGTTATGGTTATGCTGAAAAATTTACATGAAATGTCACTAAGAAAACGTAAAGGGTAACCCTTTGCAATTGCTTCATTTAGATAGCCCAGATCACTTACATAACGATTTTCTGCACTGCAATTTAATCGTTTGCTTCTTGTTAAAAAATTTATAATAATGTTCCTGAAAACATTGCGATGCAGACAAGAATGCCAATTAATTATGCAATTTATTTTAAAATTAAAGTCTTTTCTTTTATCATATAATTTAAATCCTACTTTACCATTTGATTGTTTATATATAGTTAAATCCAAAAAATTAATACTATTATCAATGTTACGGATAGTTTCTGTCAATGTCAAATTTGATGAAAAAAAAGTAAAATCTAAGTGATCCCGGTCATCGTGGCATGCATATAATATGTCATCCACATAACGAATGTATACAATCTCATTTAATATATGAGTTCCCTCTTCGTATTTGTTCAAGTATATATCAGCAAGAATAGAGGAGCAAACCCCTCCCATTGGAATGCCATTACGCTGTTTATAAAATTCAGTTCCATCATAAAGCACAGATTCAAACAAGACCATTTCGATCAGACACTTGTAAATATGTTTTCTAATAAGGTTTTGCATCTCATACTTTTCATACATCTCCATTAATATGCAAAATAGATCATTTATATCGATATTGCAAAAAAGGTCATTAAAATCACAACTCCTGTACTGTAAATCGTCAGAAATATTTTTAAGTTTCTCAATAACTTCACAACTATTATTTATGAAATATACACCAGAATTTTTTATTTCTTTTAATATGTTCTTCAGAAGTTTTAAAAGTCTTGCATTGGCATAAGTTAAATATGTTTTATAACCATTAGTGACAGGTCTAAATTTTATGGGGGTTTTATGAAGTTTAGGTATAAGAGTTATATATGGGAATTTGATGGAATTCATGTTGTAACTCAAAAATTTATATTTAGCCTTGATACGATTTTCAATTTCCGTTTTAGACTGATTGAGCTTTAAATATGCATTTTTATCAAGGTAACTTGCAATAAGCTTTTTATTGTAAAAATGTTGGCAAGTGAAAGCATAATTAGAAGTAACTTTATCTACGTATGTTATCACAAAATCTTGTTGTAATTTATCCAAATTCTTTATACTGTACTTCCCATATTTAATATGTTTTTCCAAAACTCCATATTCAAACCCTGCACTGTGTATTACAAAAGATTTCCATTCATCAAATACTTGAGTCGGTAGGCTGTATTTTACTGCACATTTATATATAAAAATCTCAATGTCATTAACTATACCATCAACAATATCAATAATCTTCGCTTCTGTATTTAGTTCCCAATTCAAAAGTATGTTTCAAATTATAATCATCTAACAGATTTAGATCACCGGTTACAATATGGCCCAAATTAATGTTTATAAAAGCCGGATATTTTTGACACGGGCAGATATGTTCGGTCTTCATATTTGCGCAGCATTGCGGATTCTCAGCATTGCGGATGTCAATGTTTAACTGTCTGATGGAGTTCAATTTATACAAAGTAAGAGTCTATTACTTTTTGAAAGATAGAGTGGTGAAGTGTATACGGGGCTTGTTTATCTTGATATATTGGTGTTAGATATTTGATATTTAAAATATAGTTTGTGTTTCCGTTTGGATGTAGTAAATCTCGATGTTTCTGTTTAGGTGTAAAGTCTGTATAGGTCTTTCAACATTTTTACATTTTTAGTTTTAGTATATGTACTAGGTTTGCGACATTGTATCCGCTTCCGGGAGTGTCGTCATGACATGAAGCTGGCTAAACCGGGAAGTGGGGGTTACAATCCCCCCCGGCGAAATTTTGATACATTGTAATTCTTCATTTTTCTATTTCTTATGTAGTATATATATATATATATATATATATATATATATATATATATATCCAATGATACCGAAATTGATACCCCCTCCCCCTTATATTTGAAAACTTAGAATTTCATCGAAAAAATATACTTTATTCAAATGCCGTCATTGAAATGTAAATCGTCTGACTCTCTATGTAAAAATAGTAAATATTTCATTCATACACTTTTATTCCATTCCTTACATTCATCATAATGCTACAATAAATTATTTTACTTGAAAACTTAAAACCATGGGGGTAAAAGTATATTAAATCTATGCTTAAAACTTCATCGAAGAAGTCTGCTAAAAATCGTCTGCTTCCATGCAAAATCAATGAATATTTCATTCATATCGTCTGTATTACAGACACCAGAGCTAAATAATTTTACTTTAAGTGGGCATAGGACCCTTAAAAGTGCCATAAACAGAGTACATTTCTCTATTTCACGTTTTTATTCTGTACCTCTTCTATTATACATCGATAATTCCTACAAATTTTATGGTTAATAAGTGGATATATGTGGAATATGTGATAATTTTTTCAATAAGGTGAATCTTATAATAATATTTTTAAAAATTGTATAATATGCATGTATTTATTAAAATATTATTTTTATATAGGTTGCTTGCGCGCATGATAGCAACGAAACTATTTCTTCCAGAAGCAAAAATATTGCTGACTATGATGAAGAAGTATCCATTAAAGAAGTCTTATATCAAAATCAAAACAATTGCATAATTTAGATATTTTTAAATTAAATTTAAAATGTAATTACATTTTTAATTTTAAATAATTTTTTTAAGCTTTAATAATGCAAATGTTTTGATTTTGATTTAAGTCTTCTTGAACGGATACTTTTGCATCATAGTCAGCAATATTTTTGTTTCCGGAAGCAATAGTTTAATTGCAATCATGCACGCAAGCGACCTATATAAAAGTAAAATTTTAGCAAATACATGCGAATTATACAATTTTTAAAAATATTATTATAAGATTCACCTTATTGAAAAAATAATCACATATTCTAATGATATTCACTTATTAGCCATAAAATTTTTAGGTATTACCGATGTATAATATAATATCGAGGTACAAAATAAAACGTGAAATACGGAAATTTTCTCTGTTTATGGCACTTTTAAATGTCCTATGCCCTCTTAAAGAAATTCAGCAATTCTTATACAACTAATCTTACAGCTTGATGTGTCTACATTCTCCATAAGTAAAAATTGGGCTTCGTTGTAGAAATAATCAAATTTTGATGATAATTTAAACTCAAATATATTGAAATTGCGTTATTTCAGAATATAGATGCACAGGAATTAAGCAAAAATAAGGTTTTAGAACGGATACAAAACTAAATATAAATTAAAAGGGAGTTTTCAACTTCACTTTTCAACTACGTTGTAAAGTGTTAAACAGTAACTATTTGTATTTTATGCATACAGAAAGTAGATGCAAATCAAAAATTATCAAGAAGTATTTTATCAAAGAATGTATTTTATCAAAGAATGTATTTTATCAATGAAATTTAAAATATGTGCTTTCTATAAATTTTCATTTCATTGAAAACGATCCAGTCTTCCAGTAAAAACGTGTATTTTCGGATCATTTAATTCTATTCGTTTCCACTATGAAAGAAGCTTTGCTTAAAAATTGCAAATTGAATGAGTAAAAGGAAAGTTTTAATAAATGAAGGGTTATCCCATTCCACAATACTAAAAAAAAGTGTGTATAATGACGATGGCTCCTGTTTTTAATGCTAAAATGAATGTGGAAGACATATTCAAGAATAAAATATTTGAAAGCGTCTGATTGAATGTCCATTGATTTTTCCGATGTTTTTAGCCACTGAAAGGATTCTTCAGAAATGTAAAATACCGCATTTCTCAGACTTGGTGTGGAACTGAGAGAAATATTTAAAGGGTGTCACTCTCTTATTAAAACCTGTACTATAGATTGTAAAATTAGTTACTTGTTTTGTTACTTCTTTCATTTAAAGTCGTTTTTTATTATTTATTTGACTTAGCATTGATTTAGTTTTTGCAAAACACTTAACATATGCATTTAAGATTGGTAATAATTTTCAAGATTTTTAATTATCCTTTACATTGTAAACTTTACGACTTATTTCATTGCATTTATTTATACACTCATTCGAGAATAAATAATGCAACTTATTGTAATTTCTTACATTTGGATATAATTTGCCACTATTCTCTCCAACATTTGATAGACTCAAGTATGTTTGCGTTTAATTTCTCTATCGTTGGCAAAATCTATATAGGTCCATTACTAATGTTGCTAAATTTATCTTTTGATCAAACATTTTCCTTGACAGTTTTTTTCTTATGAAGAAGTTTATTATAAAACGAGAAGGGATTAACCTGCGTTGGCTGTGTTCAAACGGCTAAAAGAAAAGAAATGAGAAAAAAAGTCGAGGCTTGATCTCCCAGGAGGCATGCACAGTGAAATCCATCTGTAGAAAGACGTACGTGGACTTCGCGGATCACGTTTTATGTATAACTGAATGCGATCACTTAAAACATTATAAAAATTAAAATTACTTATGAAATCGAGAACAATGTTTTTATTAGAAGCAGAAATATATGAGGGACATTTATTCACATTATAGAAGTGCACTAATCTTAATATTTCGACTGCAACAATACATACATTAAATAATGTAAAACATGCAAATAGCGATATAATTTTAAAAATGAATGCACATGAAGGAGTTGTCCTACGGATTAGGTTCAAAGATTGTTGAAAATAACGTTCTTTGATTTTTTGATGGTGTCAAGATGGAAACACTGCACTAATATTTTCTGTAACTATGGAACCGATTTGATTGAAAGTGCTAAAACAGGTAATAACTAAAAATATAATTCGAAACAAAAATATACCACCAATGTGAACTTTCCCGTATCCTGAAGTACATGTGTACCGAATTTCATAGCCATACGATTTTTAGATTTCCCGCACACACAGACGCATAGATACCGTCCTTTATAATGTAAGATAATTATTATTAGAATTATTTGAGCCCAAACAACGTTTTAACGATACGCCAGTTTACAATAAAAAGTAAATAAATTGCATGAATCTATTGGGGATACCCATGCGATCCAGGTGTACGGCTTGGTTACTTTAATTTCTTGGTAGTGTTTATAAAGCTAAAATATAGCATCATTAGGAACCGATATATGCTAAATTTAGTGAAAGAATCACAATAGATAGATAAGGCATACTATGAATTCAACCAAAAATTGTGTAATGTAAAGCTAACACCCATGAAGGAGATACACATTAAAAATTGTCAAAAAATATATTCCATTCTGTTTAAATTTTAGACATATTTAAATTTCATCTTTTATAATTTCACAATCAGCCAACTTATATTTTTATTAAATTATCTGCATACTCAACATTTTTCAAACATTGAAAACGATTCATTATTTCTTCAAAAACATATGTTTCTTCGAATCACTTAAATTTATTAGTTTCCATTATGAAAGAATCTTTGCAGGAGAATTCCAAATTAGAAGATAAAAAAGAAAGTTTCGAAAATGAAGAAGAGTAATCTTATTCCACATGAATAACAACTATTTAAAAAAGTGTGTATAATGATGATGGCTCCACTTCTCATTTCTAATGGAAGTGAAAGGCGTATTCAAGGAAGAAGTATTTGAAAACCTCTGATTGTATTTTCATTGATTTTTTCTCCTGTTTTTGGCTACTGAAAGGACATTTTAGTAGTGTAAAGCGATGCATTTTTCAAACCTGGAGTGTAACTAAAGGAAGAGTCAAACGATATACGAGTTAACGAGCGCATCGTTCGTATATACAAGCGTATCGATCGTAAATCACTATAAAAAACCTCTATACTACAAATGTTACATTTATTTCTTGGTTTTATTACTTCTTCCATATATTTAGTATTATTTATTTGATATATTTGATTTACATTTAGTATTTACCAATACTCACGTATATATAATTTATTTTGAAACTATATTTTCAAGATTATTAACACTTTTCGATTTCAAACCTAATTTATCTTGTGTTTGCAAATGTTTATGCATACGGTTTAAAATAACACATGTATCTTATTACCGTTAGATAAAATTTATTGACACTCTATCAAAGATTTTTAAGAAAAATTCCGCACTGCACAGGCTGCCCATACATATTGCGAAACTGGAAAGCAAAGGTGGGGATTAAGCAGTCGGTCGTTTCTCAGCTCTAAATTTTTTGAAATTTGAATATTTTAATTATTGCTATTTTAGTGATTTTATGAAGTATTCTAAAGTTTGCATCTTGGGGATGAGGGGATATCTACATTTATTAGACAACTGGGTCATGAAATATAAGGTCTCAGGCAATATTGTCCACCTTCAACGCTCCAAGGCTTTTTCTTTTTGGGGCGCCTGTGAGAAAACTCACGTATCCCCACATCGGAAATCTAACTTCTAAGAATAGTTTTGTAATTGCAATTTCATGTGAAGCATTCCTTTTCTGAGTGGATGCTTGAAAAGTTTGACAGTCATGATGGCTTAGACTGCGATCAAAAATACCTTGGATGTTGGACCACCAATGGTGAGAGGTAGACAAAACTAAATTTGAAAAAGAGAGTAAACAGAGAGAAAACAGGCTCTCTGAAAGAAGATGGGATCCAAGTGAAAGTCTCGCGACTCATCGTAGTCAGTTTCAATTCAGTGGTCACGAGGTCAAAGGGTGAGACGATAAATGTAAACAACATTATCGTCTCAAGGTCAAAAAACTTTGAGTTACACAGTAGTTGGCAGTGCAGGCAGGTCAGGCAGCCGAGCTCTTTGTCCAACTGGTAGCACTCGAACAAAGCTAATGCTTGGATGACATATATGAATGAACGAAATTATTAACTTTACTTAACAAATGGACACATATTGATACTTAAGGAAATGCGTAACTGCAATAGGATATGAAGTATAAATATTGCCGAAATAATATTTAATGTCAACAAAAATACTTTTCTGGAACATTGCATTTTGGGGATGAGGGAATATCGACATTTTCTGGACAACTTGGTGATGAAATCTAAGGTCTGAAATAATATTGTCCAACTGCTAGCAGTCAAACAAAGCTAATGCTTGGATGGCATATATAATTGAACTAAATTATTAAATTTATTTAAAAAATGGTCAAATATTGGTACTAAATAACGATTTTTATGGACATACAGAGATCTGTTTTCTTTACATTTTTAGGAGACACCTAATTGCTCATTCTTCCGGATTTATTTTAATCCTTTCTGAACCCCATCACTTCCTTAAGGCGTTTTGCACTTTCGTATTTAGTTTCAATTTGGGCATTACTTTAGGATGCAGCACTTAGTAGATTAGGCACACACTGAGCGATCACATATTAACAGAGGCTGCGCAAAGGACAAAATACCCTGTCCCCACGCATCGGTCCAAAGGTGGGTGAAAAGCGATTATTTAAGATGTATCACGCCAGCTACGCATTTGTATCCAGCGTAAGTGGCTGGAGGAGTACATAAGTGAACTGAAGCTGGCAATGCGGCATGAGTTACGCAGGTGGTTATTAACAAATGCCGCATAGAAACCAAAGTGCCCTCCAGTTCAAAGGCACATATTTGGGGTATATGCGTATTTTTTATTCATTTGCTTCAAAAATTCATTTTTTTAAATTTAGATGATGCGCGACTACGCCTTTTGAAAAATTGAATGAATGGATTCAATTCTCCATTTTTTAAATCCCATGCAGCTGCGTGTATATTTTCTAGTATACAATGCAATGGAGCTTGAGAAATTACGTGGAAATTACAGAGTGCAATGATCATTAATCCTTCAAACCAATTTTAACCCAAGTAGATACTTTTTGTGCATTTAACGATATATGTCTTTCTGTTCTGTTCATTTCCATCCCATATTTAACTTTCGAAATGTATTTTATAGTTTTATAGTATTTTATTATTCCAACTACTATAAATTTACGCATAGAGTACACGGAAATATAAAACAAAGTAACCAAATTCAAATCAAATCAGATCCAATTTATTAAAACAATAAACAAGACAATACATACAAGCAGCACAGGCAAGGAGAACAAGACACATACACAGAACATAAAAAATATACTTACTGAATATAATCAATATTCACACATAACACAAATAATATCTTACAACGCGGTATAAATAAGTCCATTCAGGTTGCTAAGCTGAACTAGATCGGTATCGATATTTCTTTATATAGCATAAAAATATCGTAGGTATTTAAATTCAATGAAATACATATATCTATTATTTGATCAATTTCAGATATTGCTTTACACATTTCTTCGAATTTCCATTCTCGTTGTATAGTCAATAAAAATATCCTTTCTCAGTATATACACCGACGACCCATAAAAGCTCAATAATCAATACGACTCCGACATTATGGGGCCAACGTGATATGACATTTTTTCTTCTCTTCTTGACAGCTCCAGAAAGATATGTCGAAACAAATTGCAGTTTCAGTTAAGAGAAAATTTGTAAGTTTATATTATAGCAGCATAATTATTATTTTTACCTATACATTTTTATATATAATTTTATTAACAAGGACACCAATGTAAAACACATTAATTTACGGAAAACTTTACACTTTGCAATTGCAAAAAATATAACATACATATATTGATATACCTATCAGATTCAAGGTAGTTTTGATACGCTCCGCCAACTACACTGTAAAAATGCGAGTATGTAGTGGAGAACGAGAATCCTAAACCTTCAACTTCCCAAATGAGAATAAAATTGCTATCTGAAGCATCTATTTGTGACAGAACAGGTGTTTCAGATAGAGCAGCGGCAACGATAGCTAGTGCGGTACTCCAGGATGTAGGAATAATTACAACATATGCTTTAAGTAAAGTAATTGACAAGAATAAAATCAGGAGGGAGCGAAAAAAAACGAGAGAAGCTTGCTAAGAAATCCTACAAGGAACTGGGAAATAGAATAAACCTTCAACGTCCCAAATGAGAATAAAATTGCCATCTGTAGCATCTATTTGTGACAGAACAGGTGTTTCAGATAGAGCAGCGGCAACGATAGCTAGTGCGGTACTCCAGGATGTAGGAATAATTACAACATATGCTTTAAGTAAAGTAATTGACAAGAATAAAATCAGGAGGGAGCGAAAAAAAAAACGAGAGAAGCTTGCTAAGAAATCCTACAAGGAACTGGGAAATAGAATAAACCTTCAACGTCCCAAATGAGAATAAAATTGCCATCTGTAGCATCTATTTGTGACAAAACAGGTGTTTCAGATAGAGCAGCGGCAACGATAGCTAGTGCGGTACTCCAGGATGTAGGAATAATTACAACATATGCTTTAAGTAAAGTAATTGACAAGAATAAAATCAGGAGGGAGCGAAAAAAAAAAACGAGAGAAGCTTGCTAAGAAATCCTACAAGGAACTGGGAAATAGAATTATAAAAGGTTTGCATTTTGATGGAAGGAAAGATGTTACAATGATTCAAGAAAAAAGGAAATAAATTCTACCGTACAACAGTCTCAGAAGAGCATATCTCTCTAATTGAAGAACCAGAATCAAGATATTTGGGACAAGGATTGGGATTTTTTTTTTCAAGACAAAAATATAAATATTACAAGTCTCACAACCATTGGATGCGATGGAACTGTTACTAACACAGGTAATGAAAATGGAGTTATTACATTGTTGAACAAAGAAGCCAGGAAACCCCTACAATGGCTTATTTGTCTTTTCCATGGAAATGAACTACTTTTGCGACATCTCTATTAATTTTTAGATGGAAAAACTACACGGCCAGAGAGAGTTACTCGGGTGACATTGGAAACGTTTTGGAGAGCTGCGGAAAACAAGCAGTTATTGACTTTCAACGGATTGAAGGGAATCTGCCAGATAATTTGCGAGCACTGGCAGACCTCAGTAGTGATCAGAAGTATCTTCTTGAAATATTTCTGGCAGTATCGAGTAGTATTTGCACCCCTGATTTAGCTGCTCTGAACCCTGGTAAGTTGTCTCATTCAATGCTACTGTGGAATTGACAAAATTTTGAACTGTTGTTTTTTCTCTACCAAAAAAAATCCCCCAATTCCTTCAATTATTAGGAATTTTTAAACTAATTCGGAATTTATGGAACACCCTGTAGTTAAAATCTTTTACCACTTCTTCAGATATATTGTATGCAGATAATGCTACTATGAAATTATTATGTCGATTCACAGTTTGTCTTAAGCATTCAAGTTACTATTTCATAATTTCCTACATTATTTTAAGCATTTTCGGAATTGGAACTGTGGATCCACAACCAACGGTTCAAAAAACCTTCCACTTTTCAATTTTTGTGGGGAACCTTGTATATTATTCTCACTAACCATATGGTGGAATCAGTTATTTTAAATATGTTAAATTTTAGGGGTAGCAAAGTATATATTTAAGTACTTTTTTATCAATTTATATATTTTTATGATATAGGAAAATCCTTGTTCCTCATAATATTATTTATTTCATTTACATTTATTAAGGACACGCGATAATACAATCTTAGAATCCGAAATGCTGGAAGGAATACTAAGTTAATATTCATTCCAGTATTTTGGATTTCAATGTATAGAATACAATGGATAAAATTTGTATACAGTGTGATTCTAAAAAGAAAGGCCGAACAACACGAGGTGGTAGTACACACCAAATCAAACTTCACGAGGTGATATAGTACACACCAAACTAAACTTCATGAGGTGGTAGTACACACCAAACCCAACTTCACGAGGTGGTAGTACACACCAAACCAAATTTCACGAGGTGGTAGTACACACCAAACCAAACATTTTTCGCCACAGTTTATAGGGTCGGAAATGAAATGTACAGCTCCAGTGGGCGATTAACCCTTTAAGCGTGTCATTTAATGCCCTTCGCGCGAACTGCAGTAAGGAGTTTTCTTCTCACATACCCTTTCCCCATTGATTACGCGTTGAATGAGGAGGTGTTTTGCTGAAATAAGTATTAAGTAAATAGACATGCATAATAACAGATAAGTAAATAAACATGTGTAATAACAGATAAGTAAATAAAAAACATACAATTCTAATTTTTAATAGTTCCTCTTGGTGTGATAAATTTTAAAACATGAAATATAACAAAGAACAACTTCACAGTCTCACATCGCTTAGTTGGCTCTTTTTTGCAGGTGTGAGATAACTTACGCTTTTCTGAAATAAGATTGAAAGCATTTGAGGCGGCCATTGCTTTGAATGTGAAATCCCCCCCCAAAAAATGTTTTACGAACGTTTACGAAATACTGCCTCTGATAAAATTTAGTTTGTAGGACAACTACTTCCATCTAGTGTAAAATATTATAAACACAGTTAATATCGCTTAAAAAAATCACATGACGTGTTATTTCAATCAAACACGCAGGAGCATCGGCTTTAAAAGTGCATGACGACTCTACCTCGTCAAACCCTCTTAGCTATAGTGCAATGCATGACGAGTTGAACTCGTCAATAACGCTTAAAGGGTTAATGGTGAAGCCGATGAAGTGAGGCGAAAACTCAAGAATGGCTTTAAAGTCATAAAATGGCATTTAATAAACAATAATTACAGTATTGACTCAAAGGAGCCAACTTGAATGCATGTCTGACCACGGCGATGGAGGGATTGACGAACTCTCTCTCTAACAGACCAGGCATGTCGTTCACTTCGGCAGCAGTGGCCGAAAATTACCCGATAAGTTCCTCTTTAGATTTAAAGGGAGTGTCGTAGACGAGACTTTCTTCTTCAACCAGAAAATAACAACCAGAATGACGCTTTTAATTTTGCGGAGAGGCCGCTACTCAAAGAGTAAGCGTCCTGCAACGCCTTTACCCGATAAACTTAAAGAAAAATGCTTGGTTTCGAGTCGTTTTTGTTGAGACCCAGACCATCCGATCTACCAGAAAGGGCTTGGTTTCGTGTCTACTTCCACCTCATAAAGTTTGGTCCATATTTTTTAATCATCCTGTATAAATAGGTTTTCTATATATATTAAGATAAAGTTTATTTTTTACTTATACCAGTATAAAATTGGAAAATATTTATATTTAGACTGCAAATATAAAAATAAATAATATCGAAATTTTGAAATATTAAGATATACAACTTGTTATTTATTGCATAAAATTTAAACGAAAATAAGCTGCACGGTAGGTATTTTAGAAGTCATGCAGAGAAAAACAAATCAGGTATTAAAGACAATGAGTGACACCCACATCATATAGCAACTTTATTATAAAAACTATTTATCCCTATCATAAGTAATATTGCATTTATATCACGGAACGTAAAATAAACAAGAACACACTAATTTTGCAAAACATAAAAATTGAAAAATATAGCACTGTGTCATGTCAGAAATAAGTACATATAATCCTCTTTTTGATATTGAGAGAAATTTACTTTCTCTTCTGTAGTCATTTCAAGACATTCATCTTTGTTAAACAAGTTCTTTATGTTTCGTTTGGAACACTGTCTGAACTAGTAAAATTGGTGTGATATATCTGTAAAAGTTATTTAAGCGATTTGGGATTTTTTGTAGTTCTGGGACTTTTGTAATTCTGACGAATATTATTTCTCATTGCATAGACTGCATTCTTGCTTATGAAAGTCTTTTAATTATTATGAACGATTAAAGTAAAGTACATTCTCTATTCCTAACAAAGCTAAATCAACATTCTGGATTTTGTCTGGATTCTGTTATCCCTTTTACTCGAAAACTACAATAGATAGGAAGATGAATATTTGCATGCATATCTGAATTTGAACACATATTTCCTGAATCACAATTTCAATTATTAAAGCGAACTGTAAAAGGGGAAGCCCCCCCATTTCTAAACTGCGCATGAAGCCTGACTTTTAGTC
Organism: Amaurobius ferox; assembly: GCA_951213105.1. Lineage (NCBI taxonomy): Eukaryota > Metazoa > Arthropoda > Arachnida > Araneae > Amaurobiidae > Amaurobius > Amaurobius ferox. Next base: position 135,339,998 of record OX578140.1, read on the forward strand.
AGTAGGTAGTTGACAAAATTAATAATACTCAGCTTCAACACAAAAGAAACATCAGGGCCAACGGCCGTACCGTGCTGAAAACACCGGTTCTCGTTAGATCACCGAAGTCAAGCAGCATCGGGCGCGGTTAGTACTTGGTGGGTGACCACCTCGGAACACCGCGTGCTGTTGGCCATCTCGGGTGCGGTATCCCCGTGGTTTGCGCGCTAGATTTGCACGCTACCACAAATGCCGCCGTGTTCATGCGGAGTACGATCACGTTAAACATGTGGGTCCGTAAGTCCTTCCGAGAGGTTGGTGGTAGGGGAAGGAGGGTACGGTCCCTGTGGATGCCTCCCCCACTGGGTTCCGGTCTAAATTGGGTGGCACTTCCCGGCCGTCCATACAATTACCTTACACCTTTCTGGTAGGTCGGACGGTCTGGGTCTCAACAACAACAACAAAAGAAACATCTCTATGTAAAATACTTAATATTAACTATTATGTTAATAACTGGTAAATTTGATAAAAGATAAATTAAATGATAAAGTATTAATATTAATAATAATAAAAGTTAAGTTGGAGCAAATGAAATGTATCTTATTTGTCTTCTAATTAAGGATTTAAGGAATGTCTATTTATAGATAAAATCAAGGACAAAGCGTTTTTAAAACGAAATGTATTTTATTTAACACATCCTAAAAGACGTATAAAACATATATTAAAAACTGCCAGAGCGCTTTCAGATGTATATACGCCTTTTATCAGTGGCTACATGAAGAGTAAAAACATGGAAAGTTTATATATAAAGAGACCAGTTTAAAGAAATTTTGCATAAAATATAAAATGGTAAATGAACTTACTCAAAATAATACAATAAATATACACGGAAATTACAAAATAAGTTTAAACGCTTACGAATTTTAAAATATTACAAGAAAAGAACTAATACAAATTTTGGAAAAACGTCAAGCATGATATTCCTGAGAATGAAGTCACAAATAACTTTTAAGAGATTTGAATTGCATAGAGTCCAGAATGAGTATAACTTAAAATTTGAACAGGAGCAAAATTACAAATTTATTCACGGTAAATATACATAAACAGGGATTCAAAAAGAAGAATACTACATGGATTGTTACAACGAACCAAAGGGAACGCTTTTTTCAAAAACGAGAAGAAATTTATCATTAACCACATATTGAGCAAGAACCGTTTAAAGTTTACCAGATTTGACATCGCGAGCATGTTCTGCTAAACGGATGCCAACAGTACGTTTTGTACTACCAATGTAAAATTTATAGTCACCAGCAGGGGTTTAACAGGGGGAAGACATACACCCCAGCAAAGCTTTTAAAGTCATCAAAATTCCCAAGTTTTGCAGTATTTAATATATGTTCTGTGCGTCTTTTAGGATATTTTATATAAAATACCTTTCGTTTTTTAAAGCCCCGTGTCCTTGATTCTATCTAATGAATGGAGACGTGATACCAATCTTGATTATTACTTGTATGTCTATTTATGTCTAGTAATCATTTGCTTTTCAGGAACACCGGGCAACACAATAAGTTAACTATGGTGGGTGATCACTTGGGAAATGTACAGAAATTTACGATTAGCGGCCAATTCTAATCTGCTAATAAAGAACGACAATAAGTATTAATTATTTATTTAAATCCACCACAGCATGCTCAATAAGATTCCTGCAAATAACGAGTAAACAACTTTTAAACAGCTAATCATAGCGTGTGCACCTGCTTGCACTGTGATTTAAGTGTGCACCTCTATAGTAAATACGCTTTTGCGATTTAAATGTGTTACTTTGATTTTATTGATTTCCTGTATTCTAATCTGTTTAATTTAATATTTAAATTCTAAAAACGTGAATATCGTATTAGGATTATTCTATATTAGGATTGGCAAATATTGAAATTAAATTTTTATACTTGTAATTTCATAATTATGTGTTAAATTATTTCTCAGCTCGCATACTTCATATGCCCAGATTTTTGCTATAAATATTTTAATCCAAAAACAATTTATAATCAAACACCATTCAGACATTTGCTGTTTTGAAGTTATTATTGCAAAATAAATGATAAGTATTGTCATTTATCTGCTAAATGTACAAGATGATGTTACGTTTTGACACTGCAGTAGTTACGTGGTAAAAGAAGGTTAATTAAACAACAATGTATTTTATGAAAATCTTCTGTAAAGTAATTAGAAATATAGATATTGTCAAAAAAAAAATGGAGTATCAAGTACTTTCTACAAAGATATATACGCGGCTTTCACAAAATTGTTTGAATGAGTGATGTTTTCAGCATCTTTATATAAACATAAAATCTATTTAGATACAAACCATTGCTTAGTACGTCAATATGCGTATGTTTCACTTTGATTATTATAAAAACAAACAAAATCAATTCTTATCACTGAATGCGATGTATATAGTATGCTTGTAAAGCAAAAATTTCAAAAAAGAGTTGTAATATCTTGTAGAATTATGTTCAGTTTCTGTATAAATATCTGACAATCTCCTTTCACTACTATATTCAACTTTAATGGCAATCAAAGTTTAACAAATGTTTTAATTAAATTTTAATTTCAATGTTAAGGGACTCCGCCCTCTTTTCTCTACGATCACCAACATCCGTAACTCGCTGAACTCGCTTCACGAGCACTTATGTGTCACCTACAACACAGGTGTAATAGACCCTTTAGGGACTGTCCCTTATGAACAGGCATTCACCAGTCCTGGAAAACCATCCGACCGGCTCATACGACATCTTAAGTGTCCTGTGGTCCCTGACGCTTTCACCCTTGTTCGCTGTTCTTGTCATCAGTGACTAGCTTAGCGAATCAGTAGGCATCGCCTCCTGTTCGCTTTGTTCGTACTTTAGCGTCGCTTGCTATACAGACGTAATAAGCGTGTTGGGAACGGTCCTTTGTCAACTATCATTCTCCAGTTCTGGAGTTCGTTTATGAAGCTCGTTTAACCCAGCTGGCGCACACGACCCCCTACGTGTCCTGTCCTCCTAATAAAAGGAGGATTCCAATGTCTTCTTATTGTCTCTCATTATTCGGAACTCACCACAGGCTTGATTTACTTATTGGGCTTTGCCCCTTTATTAGCTGACTCTCGCCTTAACTCGTTTAGAGAAAAATTTTATCAAGCTTCAGCTCCCAGCTCTACGCTCGCCGATTTCGAATCTCGTTTTGTGAGTTGGGAGGCTCTGTCTCCCACTTTCTGCACTCGCTGAGTCTGCATCACGATCTATGTCGTGCCGCCTGCTTTTAAGAAGGAGTGCTTACTGCATTAAGAACAAATGACAAAATTTTATAACTGTATGTTTTACTGTTTGCTCGTAATACAGTAAATAAATATCGTGTTACGGTTTCAGTATAGAGAGATTTACAACAATGAAACATATAATTATTGTGAGACATAAAAATTAAATCGTAATGGTCATGATAACAAAAGTTTCAAATCTTAACGCGTAAAGAAGAAAAATTTGCATCAAAAGTGCAAACAATAGAAGAACTCATTAATTAAACCGAAATTTTAAAAATGGGCTCCGTTCTGCAAAAATTCAACTTTGTGTGTGCTTACCACCGAAAATTCGAAATCTTGCTATTGCTAGTCTGTCCAGCACTCTAACTCGCAACTCAAAAACTCTTCCTTTAATTTTGACGTTAAATATTTCCTAAAACAAATGTTACAACTGAAAACGATTTATACAATTGCGTCCCTTTAATACTTCTCTACAAATGTACCATATTTCACATTTTTGTATGCTATAGATTTTTGCTACGTGACAGAGAATCTTGAGAAATGGGAAATTTAGCAAACAGCGGCGGCGGCGACAGCTATTTTTACTTTCCTTATATACATAATATATAAGGAAAATATTGTGACGGGGTCGAAAATTCGAATTCGAGTTTTCGACGGGAGAACACATTTCAAGCATCCCTGATCACGAATCAAACATTTTTGAAGTGATGTCTGTGTGTGTGTGAAAGTATGTGTGTGTGTGTGTCAGTGAGTCTGTGGAGACGATAACTGACGAACGCATGGACCGATTCAAACAAAATTTGGTACAAAAATCGCAATCTATAAACACTGAAAGCCTGTTGTTTTTATACGCAATCGTATGCTCAGAACCCCCCCCCCCTAAATTTTCGAGTGAAATTTTGAAAAAATCTTCAAAAAATCAAAACCGCTAATAAAGTTACGCAAATAGACATTTCTTATGTAATTTTTCATTAGAAAACGATTGACATAAATTTTAGAACGCTAACATGAACCGTTACCGAGATATTTCACATTTTGCAAAAAAATTATCAAAAAGTTATATAAAATGAAAAAAAAAATATTTCCTATTGAGAAACATGTTCACTTTTCATATGTAATATCATGCGATAAATTGGGTGACATCATGCTCGTGGATCTAGCTCGTTCCATTCATGATAAAAAGATACTTTGAGTAATACTTTTGTATTTGAACGCCCATAGTCATTTATCTGAAGTAAGAATAACTTATTTCTCCATCCATAACGCTTGGCGAGATTTTGGCGACAAATTTGGTGGAATGTCGCCAACTCGGCGACATTTCAAATTGTTTCCAAATTAATGAAAATCTCGTCAAACTGATAAAAATGACGCTAAATCAATGAAAATGACGACTAAGTGAAGAAAATTCAATATCTTGGAAAGAATATTGGTATCTACTATAAGAATAACATCTTTTTTAACTGTAAAATTAGTAAATTCAATGCATTGTATAAGGAAAGTCATGTGTTGCCCACATCAGATTTTTCTTTTAATACAGAGAGATTTAATTTCGACAATGCATAATAACCATTTTAAAGTATTTCAACATTTAAAATAGTTAAAATATTTCTCTTCTTGATAATTTGTTGTACGGGAATCGCACATTATATAAATAAGATTCAAGTTCCCCAAAACAAGACATTTCCTACACGGTAAAACATTATGCAACTTTTGCTCATTTTTTTCAGCTGATATATTAATAAAAAACCACAAGTGCAGCCATTCATGAAAAATCCAGCTTTATTTCTGAAATGTTAAGCTAATTATTATCTGCCGAAGCGGTATCTTTGTATTTATACATATATATTATCCATAACTATCAAGAACCTCACTCCCCATTAAGGATAGCTGATTCCTCTGAATCTTACAGTAACATGCTCGAAAATGTTTTAGATGCATTCATATCATCTCAATGATATTATATTTAATCTTTTCTAATACCTGAAATATAATAATCAGTACTCTTGCATTTTGCCTTCCGGAAAATTTTATTGATATTTACTGTCAATTACGCGAAGGGGAAAATATTCACTATTGTAACCTAATCACTTGTAAAGAAGTATTTATTTTTTAAAAGCTTGCTTGGTATGAAACACGAATAACACATAAACAGCATTTTATACAAATTTAAAATCGTGATGCAACGTTTAGATGAAATAATAAATCTAATTTAAAAAACAATTTTCATTAATTTTTCAAAATGTTGGTACGTGAAACTCAAAATATCCTAGTACTTTACATTCGCATTTATTATAAAATATGCAATACAAAGCTCAACTGTAGATATGTTGTTTACACAATGTACTATGCATTTCTATAGAAAATGTCATAATTTGCATCGCAAGATTACGTCAATTAAAACTCTTGAGAATTTGTATTCCCGCACTCCGGAAATGCAATAATGTAACGAAGACGTTGCATTCATAGAACGCAATCGCTGCGTGAAAGAGCTCAAACTAAACCTATAAACGGGGCAGACATTGTTATTGCTTTCAGTCAGGGAAGGGTAAATATTTCGACAAGAGTTTGATACACAGTGAAGCACCACTTTAATTAGGAAGTACACGGAAGAAACGTGGTATTTTACTACTAAGGGAATGTCGTGATAACACGTGGATTCGACAGCTGCATTCTATGCAATTTAATATTTCGTGGTGATTAAATGAGAATTGCTAATGTCGCGCAAATGTGATTTAATATATATTCTGATTTAAGCAAAATATTCTACATTACAGGATAACACATGCAAAAATAATGTGTTTGTGGAATGAAAACATATGCAATTCATGAGTAATTTTAAAGTGTGATTTTATATATTTCGTCCCATTTCCTTTCTCATGCGAGTATATTTATTAACTTGTAATTTTTCTATTTACCAGTCTTTTCACTGATTTATGATCCAGGACTTTTTTTACAGAAATATTACATTTCAGTATGTTACTCTAAACATGTAATTATATGCCTTAAAATATGTGAAAAGAAGTGGTTTACCAGGTGGAATGCTTGATAAATTTGCCTACCATCGTTTGGATTTGTGGCAGTAGACGACTCTGCTCCTGCCAAAAGACATCGATCGAAGATGCTTGGATACCCGAATTATAAGTTCGGAGTCGAAGCTAGCTTTTGCTCTAATCTTATAATGTTGGTCTTGTAAGCACGAGGTCTTGATGACTGGATGTTTGAAATACGCTCTCTCTCTAACGATCTCACCTTTCAACACGAGATGGCAGCACCAGACGGAGCCAGAGGCCCAACCACTCTCTTCCTGGTTGACCACGACTCACGTCACCGAGGTACGACACGTCTTCCGGCCATTCACCCCCTCTACTGAGTTTCGGATAGGGACGCGCGGGGTTTTTCTGGATGGCCCCCTCCTCGCCGAAATTCGACCGGGGCTTCTCATCAGGTCGGGGAGTGTGTGGCAGCAGACGACTCTGCTCATGCCAAAATACATCGATCGAAGATGCTAGGATACCCGAATTATAAGTTCGGAGTCGGAAGCTAGCTTTTGCTCTAATCTTATAATGTCGTTCTTGTAAGCACGAGGTCCGCGATCGGGCCTGGCAACTCAAGTTCCTGCAAATTCATTATCTTGTTCTGTAATTTTATTAATAGAATTAGTGCCTGTGATTTAGCATAATAAACTACATAAATCATGTTACCCCTCATATTTAATTTCCGCACTCTTTTAAGTTTTCATGTTTTCTCCAGCGTAAAAAAGAAAATATATGGCTGTCCCAGTCTCCTATAGAGCCTGCTTCCCCACAATAGTGGTGTGCGCCCCCTCCCCTTATGAGAGGCCTTTCTCTGATAATAATAGATTAAAATAATAGTAAAACATTTTTGGATCAATTTATTCAAGAGCCATAGTGGTCTCAGATCCACAGACATGCTTGAAGAATGATTGATTTATGAATGCTTATTTGAATATTCTAGAAACGGGTGTTTAAAAATTTATTTGACCACATTACAATACTTTTAAATAATTTGTCTAATAGGGAAAAATATTGCCCTACAGTATTGCATTTTCTGTATCGGGAAGTATGCTTGAAATTCCGCTCCTTCGCAATTTTTTAATACTCTGTTTTCATTTCGAAATATTTTTTACATTGGGTTACTAACCTCTGCTATAACAGAAACAGTAAACTAAAAGTATATACATTCATTGATACAGCAATATCTTTTCATTCAGTGAATGTTTTGAATTCAATTTTTCTTCGAGTATGTTTCATAACGCAAAATATATTTGGATGAAAAATGTTCCCCAGTAGTAATAAAATATTTTGTTACGGAAAATGTTGAAAAAATTTAACAAAAGATAACCAATTGCAAAATGACTGCTATGTAAAGAAAATTATCTAGTTTATTAGAGTAAATGTACAATTACTACATCAAATGGGATAGATTTAACAGTTCTACGTATAAAATACAAAGAAATGTAAACAAGGCTTCTAATCTAAGTGTAACTAAATTTATTTGAAACCCAGATAACGGTAAAGGTTTGGATTTTTTGAAAGATTCAGACGCATTTATCTTCATGATTTTTCCATTTACTCGTTATCTTTAAGCTAATGTTTATATATCTTTGACAAGAAAAAGTGGAGTTAATTTTTTCTTTGCTCTAGAAATTTCGAAAAAGAAACTACGAGTGCCATTCATCTAAGAGTAGCAATATCTAATATGTATGAGGAAAGATAAGGTTTTGAATTAATGTTGATAAGTATCCCTGCGTGTCAATCTTTTTCCATCACTCAACCCAAAATCATGTCAAATTTAGTAATTTTATGTATTTTGACTCTTAATACTATTTTATACATAAAATGATGTTACTATTATTGCCTTCGCTTTGATAGAGCTGTCATAGATGAAAACAGCATTTGCAGTTTCCAATTGTTAATTTGGGAATATCTGAGTTACTTGATCTGTGCGACATATTTCACAAAACATCGTCATGCTTGGCGAGTTTAGGAAAAATCAAAATCTAAGTAATGGGATAAAATGTTCACAATTAAGTTTTTAGGTTTTTTCTAGATTTCTCCAATAGAGGACGATGCTTGAAATGATAATTGACGAAACAACTGACAGTCGACGGTACTCAAAATTTCGGGAAGACAGTCGAGTCGATCATGAATAGTGAAAAAGTGTTAAAGATTTCGAAATAACGGAGAGACAATTGAAGAAAATTAACAAACTTGTGCAATTATTTATTTATTTATTTATTATTTTATCAAATGGCCAGGCACTTGACTCATCATCATTCGCTTTTATTCAGCGGCCAGAACGTGAACCATTTGACCGTCCCAGGACGTTGCCCCAGACGCACCAGAGGGGGGCGGAACACACGTCGCAAACATCACAAACATCCATACCTTACGTGGGACTCGAACCCGCAACGCGGCGGTCGAGCGATTGCTGTGGAAACGCTCGCACTTGTGTAATTTTAAGAACCAAGCCAATATCATGGCATAGCAGCAGTTACAAAACATTGACCTCGGCTTTTATTCCTTAAATATTGGTCTTAGACATATATAATAAATTACAAAGTTGCGTAAAAAATGGTACTGAATTTTATGAAATCGATTAAAATTTTCAAGGGAATTAAATTTTAAGAAATACAAAATTAAAATATTTATACGGTCCCTGTACAAAAACATTTCCAAAGAGGAAAATGTTCCCAATACAATAATAAGGTGATGCACAAAATTTCAGCATTTTATCATAAAATTCCCACAGATATGAAAAGACAAAAATACTGACTTAAACCACTTTCCGATGCATCGACATGGGTTGGTTCTCAGAGGGGAAAAATCATGCCCGCAGATCGCGTTTCAGAAGTCATACACGAATTACGAAAGAAAACAATTATTACATAAATACATACTAATTTTGCTATTTATTGGTACAAGAGTATCTACACTGTGCAGAAATAATAACTTTACACAAAGACTACAAAGCTTGTTCAAAATGTTTTAAATCCAAGCCAAAGATCCATTAAAGAGACATATATTATTTGCTTATGATGCATTTCTGCTTTGCGCCATTTACACTCTTGCTGTAAACATTTACATTTTAATTTGTGATTAATCCCACACCAACTATGTTTAAACATATCGGTGGGACTTTTTATGTAACATGCTAAAATTTTGTACATCACCTTATTAGTGTATGGGTCACATTTTACTCATTGGAAATGTTTTTTTCGGGGGGCGTTTAAAAATTTAAATTTTGTATTTCTTCAGATTTAATTCCTTGAACATTTTTATCGATTTCATAAAATTTTGTACCTTTTTTACGCAACTTTGTAATTTATTATCCGTATATGTCTAAGATCAATATTTAAAGAATAAAAGCCGAGGTCAATGTTTTTGGGACACCCTGTATAGTGTTCAACAGGTTCCATGTTGTTGGAGGTATGTTCTAGCATTTATAAATCTTCGTCGAGGTTTAGAAATGTTTTATATTCAGCTAAACAAGGTCAATATCATTACTCTGGTCAAACAATACCTCGATTCTTGTTTCTCAACGACAACAGTTAGATTTCACTTGTTATGAAAGGCTCATATTTAGAACAATAAATAATGTTATAAATGCTACTTTAAAATTCCATCTAATGAAGGATAAAATTAAAAAAGTTAGAAAGGAGTCTTTAATGACCTATAGTATTTTCCCTTTCAAGTTTTTTTCTCACTGTAAGAAATTGGAGAGTTTTGATAGTTTTTCACAGCGCAGCGTAATTCATGTAAACTATGCCAATTTTAATAACTTTCTTATTTATAACATATAGTGCTAATTTGTAAAATAAGTATTTCAACACCCTTTGATCAGTAGTCAGTTAAAATAACACTACATAACTGAGCCGAATTTTTTTTAAATTTGAACATATGAAATTTGTTGATGAACATGTCCTTATAAAAATTGCCACATTACTGATACCACTTACTAATATTACCTTTTACTGATACAGTGTTCAACGATAACTTCTCTAAAATGTTTTGAAAATTTGTATTAAAGGTATAAATTTATATTGTACAACTGGGTTCAGTGCTATCTACAGTCGTATGAAAATTGTACATGTTCTCTTTTTGATGCATATTTTCTGACGATAACACTTGTTGAACTCAAACGAATTCTCTAAAATTTGGTTATGCAGTGAGTATTGAGTTTGATTGCAATATGCACTGAGTTAGAATATGCAATGAGAATAACAGTTATGAGGCAGTTTGTTGCTATACGTGGCCGGATGAACATTGCCCATGCTGCTCCATTTTTAACACTTTACAACAAAGTTAAAAAGTGTTTATGACTCTGTTCATTCTGTCTGTCTGTCTGTCTGTCCGTTAGCACGATAACTGCCGTAAAAATGACTTAATCAAAATGAAATTTTAGTATGTTGTTCAGGCGGTCTATAGGATCTATGGGAATATAAATGAATAATATCACCCAATTAGTTTTGGATTGAACCCGGGTTGAAAAAATGGAATACATTGAGTCCTATGGGACCTAATTCTTCAAGCATTTTTTAAGCGGATTTAAAATTCACAAATTGCTTCGAAAATTTTAGGCAATATTCAAATTGTTCCATAAAATATATAAAAAAAAATCAGCGAAATATATTCAGTTGTTTTTTAAATAAAAATTAAAATAATAATAACACCTCTTATATGAAGCGATCACGTGTCCATGATATGAAACGATCACATGACCCACTTCAAAATGATATATGGCATCCATCTTGTGTCAAAATCGTGATTTTTAAAGTTATTTTTAATTCATATTAAGTGTTGTATCCGTCCTAAAAGTACTTTAGTTTTGCCTAAATTCTGTGCATCTACATACTGAAACAACGCAATGACAATATATTTCAGTTTAAATGCTCTTCCAAATTTGATTATTTCTACTATTAAGCCTATTTTTCACCTATGTAAAATGTAAACAGCAAAATATGTAGAATGAGTTGTATTAGAATCTCTGTAATTCTTTAACACAAAATCATTTAGTCCATGGAGTCTGCTTAGCTGATATGAATGAAATATTCTTTGATTTTAGAAAGAGAAGGACGATATTTTTCGATGAAGTTACGCATTGAGTTTACTTACTTGTATCTCAATGGTCTTAATTTTTAAATAAAATAAATTATTATAGTATTGTGATGAATGACATGAATGGGGGAATTATTTATGAATGAAATGTTACTTTTATAGAGAGAGCCAGGCGTGTTATTTTTTTATGACGTCATTTGAATGGATTTCAGTTGTTTTCGATGAAGTTTTCAAATATAATAAATTATCGTAGTATTATGATAATTCTAAAATTATTACCTAGGAATGTATCACATTTTAGAGATGTTTAAACCAGGCAATTTATACTTTAATGTCGTCATTTGAATGAAGTTAATTTTTTTCGATGAAGATTTAAGATGTCAAATATAATAAATTAATGTGTGATAAGTTTTAAAATATTACCGAGGAATGTATTGCATTTTAGACATGTTTAAATAAAATTGCATTGAAGTTGGAAAGTGTTTCATAATCAATGCTTTAAGCATGATTGATCTTTCTTGTTATTAATTTGTTTTGCTGTATAACAAATTATCTGAAGCAACCGAATATATATTTTAATTTGAATATGTGGGGAAAATTGATGTCTGACAGACCGAGTTCATTTCTGAACTTGGTAACTTGGTTGGACACAATAATAGCACGTGCTTCACCCCCTTACTGTCATTCGTTGCCCTACGATAACTCTTCTAAATATTAATTGATTTATTTTTATTTGATATATAGTGTAAATGAATGTTTTGCAGTTCAAATTTTCTGCTTTGCGAGTTCAGATATAAATTACCTGTGTTGCGTTCCTGAACTGATACACATCGTTCTTTTAAAGGCTATATAAACATACGTATTTTTTTATTTGAATGCGTAATTCTTAGGATAGTTTCACCGGCCGAATTTGTTGGTGAGTGTGGTGGAAAAAATTGTACGTAATGTATTCCTACACAGGTACGTAATGTACCCCTAATGTACATAATAACAAATCTAAACATATGATTTTAATGAAATGTTTAAGTGATTAATGTTGTACATGTTGAATAAATTGTGCATGTTGAATAAATTGGTCTAATTGAGACTGCGAAATCTGTGCGACTAAAACCGTTGTGTAGATAGACTGAGCAAAACAACTAAATAAAATGCAACTACTTTTTATGTGATTTTCAGATGTGATATTTCTTTATGTTTATTGATGTAAAGGAACACATTGAATATCATGTAAACGAACACGTTAATTAAGATTTAAATGCTTTGGGGAAATTCGATTCACTATAGCCTACTTATGTCCGATGATAAGTCGTTTAATACACAAAATATTTTTCCGAAATTTTCAAGATCGATGTAGATTGAACTCGCATTGCAGATATATTATGCGAAAATTTCATAAAGAATGTGAGCCAGTGACTGCTGCACTTTATTCTCAATATTTCTAAGAATTGAAATATATTGTGTAGAAAGTTTAGAAATCAATGTTATTTGTAGGCAGGTTTTTTTTTTAATTCAATGAAAATTACTTTTATATTTCATAAAACTGAATTATCTCTCGCTACAAATTGTGGCATAAGAAGAGCTAATTCATTTTATATATTTTTTATCAAAATGATTTAGAACGCTGTGATTAAATTGCTTATACAGGGTGTTTCACAAAGGACTCCCTAACTTTGAAATTAAACAATTCGGAAACGGTGATCGCGATAGGAGACCGAAACAAGTGATTTGTTTAATGGGAAAGCCGTAAATATCTTAAACAAAAGTTTCAAAATTAGTTTCAAATGTTGCTGATAGATTGTGCTGTTTGCTGTAGTAGCAGTACGGAGTCCGAGAAATTGCCTATAAATAGTGGTAAGACTGTCCTTGGTAAAGAAGTCGTTGCAGTCATATCAAAATAGATTCAAAATGTGCACCTTGCACAGCACAGAGATGACGCAAACGACAAATAAAATTGGCAGTCAGCTTCTGTAGCTTGTCAACAGAAATGGGCGCACATGCCTGACAGATCAGCTCTTCAAGCTTATCCAGTGTTGCAGGATTGTTGCGAAAAAGTTGCAGGACGTCTAGTAACCTTGGCAGATTTGAAAGACAGTATCACTCTGCATGTGCGAAACATCTCAATCGACCAATAACGATCCGCAGTTGAACAAGCTGTCCACAGACTTCAGATTTTACATCTTGAAGGGAACCATATTGAGCAGCATTCCCTGCATCGATAAGGTCCTTGTGATATGAATGTTTGGTACGTTTGAATAAAATGTGTTACAAATGTGTATTTTGTGTCTTTTCAGCATATTTTCGGTTGTACAGCGCCACCTATCGGTGTTTCTGGAAATAATTTTTTTCGCGTAATCCTTTTCCCCATGTCTGGAATAGTAGGTTCAACAATTTTGGACCCTTTACACTGTTCGATGTATAGAGAGCTGAGAGTAGGAGTGTTTTAATTCTGACCACCCGGTATATTATGTCTATGCGAATACATTTATAATTAAATTATTTGTATTATAAATTGACCTCCTCCTCACAGTTTATTAATTTAGTTAATTTATTTTGTTATAATTAGTATATTGCTATTATTCTTATTTTAAACTAATATTATCTATTCAATACCTATTTTATTATGTAGGTATATTTTTAAGTTAGGGTTTTTTGAGTTGCAACTCTATTTTACCATTGGAATTTCAAACAATTATATATATATATATATATATATATATATATTCATTCTAATATATTGATCTCTGGGCCAAACCAAATGAAGCATTATTTACGATATTTCTGCCGGATTTAGTAGAATGAGGGGAGGGAAAAAGACTCTTAGGACTCTCAATTAGCCCACCCCCAAAACACTATAAGCTGAAGCCCGAGAAATACGACCACGTGACAGAAGCCAATTGGGCCAATTTTCAATTAACACAACTATTTAAATAGGATAATTTTTTAAGATTGTTTGTTTTCCTGTTTTTGACAGACATAAATACCTATTTATGATATAAAATTCGGATGTAAGAGTTTCGTGTTTTTAACTACTAAGGAATAACTTGTGTTACTTGTATTTATTGCAATGGATTACATTTAATTAGTACGCACTTTTACATAATAAATCTGAACTTAATTGAGTGTTTTTTTAAGTATTAATATACACTTTTATTGAATCATCATATTATATTAAAGAATTTGGAATTCTTTGTCCCCGCAAATTGCATTACTAATCCAAAACAGAGTAATTTCCTCAAAGGTAAAGAAATAGCGTATGTTGATAATGACCATGCTTGCATAAAAAATGATTTCCTCTCTACAATAGTTTATAAAAAAATACTTAAGATATTGAATGTACTTACATATAGAAGCACTTAAGGCTAACATAACTTCGTTAAAACAGCATACACAGCAAAAATACTACAATCTAATTTTTAAATAAATACTAAATACCACCTATTGTTTTATAGATAAATAATAGTGGATTTTTCTATAGATAAATAGATACATTATAATATATGTTTTTTGAAATAAATAGATTATTTAAAATAAAGATCTATTGTTTTCAAAAATAAATATACAAATATTTCTTTTATTGCATGATGTTTATAACTAAGTTATTTTAGTTTTAATCTATACCAGCAATTTGTGCTGCTCATAGAGTAATACTTAATTTTAATACAATTTTTACTAGTAATGAAATAGTATCATTATACACCGCTGTCCAAAAGAAAGTCGCGCTGTGAGTTGAAACATACAAATATTGTGGAGGGACGAAGTGGTGATGCATTTTGAAATGTTACATAATTCTAAGGGTAATACAACCCTTAAATGTAATGGTATCAGCGTACAGCTGATCAGTTCACTGCAATTATGGCTGAATACATTATACTTGGTCGCGGAAAATATGTCAAACGGTTAAAAAAAGCCAAATTCTTGGCTTATGTCAATTGCAGAAGCGTGCACAGAGAGTGCTGAAATTACTAACTCTGGATTACGGACTATACCGCTCATTATTAAATCTTGGAAAGATGTCCGAGGACCATCAGCTTTGCAGAAAATATGTGGCCAAAAATCAGTCCTGAATAATTGTGACAGAAGATTATTAAAAATATCTTAGTAAAATCGAATCGCAAAAAATCGACCTTAGAACTCATAACCATGTTTAATAGTGGAAGCAGGGTCATTTCCACGCGCGCGATGGACAGGGATTAAACAGTGTTCCAAACAGGAAACCACTGGTTACTCAGAATTATCGAAAAAATATACTCCATTTCGCTAAGGAACGCAAGGAATGGCCAACGATAGAAAATCATGTTGTCCGATGAGTCAAGATTTACGCATCAAGATTAGAAGGGTACCATTTGAAGTATTGGTCCCTTCCTATATTGTACCCATTGTAACAGGCTTTAGTAGGAAGTGTTAAAATCTAGGGTTGCTTCTGTTCGGCTGGTGTAACAACACTATGTAGAAATAAAATGAAGTCAGCTGAATATCTGAGCATGCTGAATGACCATCATATTCCATCAAGGGCATTTTTTCTTCCCTGAGGCCAATATCATATTCCAGTATGGCAGAGTCACGATTCATCGCCCTAAAATTGTGAAAGATTGGTTCAAGGAGCACGGGAACTCGTTCGTACACTTGAATTGACCACTACAATGTCTTAATCTCAATCCCATTGAAAATATGTGATGTACTGAGATCGGTTCCGGACATAATCCCGACAGCCGAAATCCCGACAAGCCAGAATCCCGACAGTCGAAATCCCGACAAGCCAGAATCCCGACAGGGTCGAAATCGCGACAAGTCAAAATCCCGATAAAGGTCGAAATCCCGACAAGCCAAAAACCCGATAAGTTCGAAATCCCGACAAGCCAAAATCCCGACAGCCGAAACCCACTCTTGCACAGACTAATACAACACTAAGGCGGTCATCGTAGTGACGTCACTAGGGTTAGAATTTACTAATCAGCACCACCCCCCCCCCACGCACATGCGCTGGACTCACGCTGGGCCCACGCACATGGCTCTCTAGATAAGAGGACTCTGGAGATAAGAGGGAGCGTGAGTCCAGCGCATGTGCGTGGGGGGGAGGGTGCTGATTAGTAAATTCTAACCCTTGTGACGTCACTGCGATGACAGCCTTAGTGTTGTATTAGTCTGTGCAAGAGTGGGTTTCGGCTGTCGGGATTTTGGCTTGTCGGGATTTCGACCTTGCCGGGATTTTGGCTTGTCGGGATTTCGACCTTGTCGGGATTTTGACTTGTCGGTATTTCGACCCTGTAGGGATTTTGGCATGTCGGGATTTCGGCTGTCGGGATTCTGGCTTGTCGGGATTTTGGCTGTCGGGATTACGACCCGACCCACTGAGATATATATGGGATATACTGAAGACGCAGCCACTGAGTAATTTCATTCTTCCATCATCATCCATGGAACTTGGAAAAATATCAGGGCAAATCTGGCCACAAATAAGCGTTAAGACATTAAATGAACTCATAGACACAATGCCACGACGAATGCATGCCGTAATTTGCGCTAAAAGTGGTCCAACGAAATATTAATTTGCAGGACAGTTTTTTTTTTTTGGCCAGGCAATGTAGGTATAATTTCAAAGAATCGATAGATTTACTGCAAATAACGTAAAGGTGCAAAATATTTTACAAGTAACAAATATGTTATTTTAAGACAATAAAATGTAAAATATTTGCCTATTCTAAATGTAAAAGAACATTTGAAACGATTCATTTTTTCAGCAAAAATGTATGTTTCTTCGATTTATTACTACAACCGTTCCATTTCCATTGGGCAGTAATTTTTGCTTGAATAATTATAAATTACAAAAAGAAAAAGACGAAGAAGAAAAAACGGTGGCTCCATTCACAACATGGATAACAAATAGTTACGTAAGTTTGTGTAATGATAATGATTTCACTTCTTGTTGTTAATGATTGTGAAAGTCGTGTTAAATAAAAAAATGATTTTATGGCAACTTATTGTATATTCAATGATTTTATTTTCTCTTCATGTTATGCAAAAGTATTGAAAGATACTTCTAGAATTTTAAAGAAGCCTATTTCTCAAACTGATTGAGGGGAAACTTAAAGAAGAGAAAAACGATGTTACTATGTGTATGTTTCTATTTTAAAAGAAATTAGTACAATAATTTGGGAATTTATTTACTCGTTTTGTCACCTCTTTTATTTAAAGCTACTCATTTTATATATTTTATATACACTGATGTACTTTTTACCAGGAAGACGTATCACTCATATATTTAAAAGAGTTTTGAAGTTCAAAAGTATCTTTAGATCTACAAAATTTAGTTGTGTTTTGCAATTATTTATGTATGTATTTCCTAATATTAATCCTTTAAAACATTACTGCTTATTACCAGCCATTATATCTAATATATTATAGATTCGGGATAATTCCTCTCTTAATATGTTCTCTATTGACATAATCCAAATAAGGTTGCCCAACATTTTGGTCAGTTACTTTCTCTGTAAGTTCCATATCTCCTAAACGATTTGTTAAAAGCCCCATTTTCTGTCCAAGACTTTTGAAATTATGTATCAGCATCAGTTTCAGAGACATGGCTAGTAGTTGTGGCAAGTGAGCAAAGCGACAAAACTTTTTTTTTAGTTTAAAGAGATTTGTTTTGTCTTCTGCCTGTCTATCTTTATGCATGAGTCTTGAACTTGGTCCGATAGAAATTGCTAAAAAGCTAAAAACTAAAAGTGCGCATGATGCATCATGCGCACTTTTAGTGATTTTCATTGTCCGACAATAAATTATTTGAAACGTAATCGATATATTTTTTAATTTGTTATGGAGTGTAAACATATGTTTTACAGACCGATTTCGTTTCTGAACGTGGGCAGATAAAACTATACGTGCTGCACCCCTTTTATTAATGGACGTTGTCAGACGATAAATCAGTTTAAAATTAACAGAGTTTTTAATTTTGAAAAATGCATAAATTTAGGTTTTGCAAGCCCAGGCAGTTGCTAAAAATAGTCAGGTAAAAGCCAAGAGTAATACATCCCCGTTACTATTGTAATTCCTCGATGATTTTTTTAAACAAAACTGATTTTGTTAATCTTTATGGGGCATTTTTAAGCGAAATTTTCTAAAAATATAGTTTAAAATATTTTTAAATATATATAATCAGAAAGTAGTGCGGGCAAGTATAGTAGCTTATAATGATTTATTACCTTATGCCCCATCCATTTATTCTATCTTGTTTTTAAAATGTATTTTAAAGCGTTAGTAAAATGCTAATGGAGTAACTTTTATGTAATAATAGTAAACCTATTAAAATTTATTTTAAAACTTTTATTATATATTTACAACTTAAATAACCTATTATTTTAATTCAATAAAATACGTGCTCTTATTTGATTAATTTTAGATGTTGATGTTCATATTTCTATTATTTTACGATTTTATTGCATCTTCAATAAAAGCTTACTCAGGAAAATTCCCAACGCCACAGGAGAATTCAATAATCAATACGATTCCGACATTATGGGGCCATAGTGATATGACGAATTTTTCTTTTCTTGACAGTTGGGGAAAAATGTCAAAACATGTTGCCATCTCAGTTTAGAAAATATTCGCAAATGTATTTCGAAAGCAAACTGTTATTTTTTTTAATTTAAACAATTAACTTCCATATGCATGTTCATTAAAAAAATGTTTAAAAACACCATTTTTACTTTCCTTATATACATAATGTATAAGGAAAGTATTGTGACGGGGTCGAAAATTCGAATTCGAGTTTTCAACGGGAGAGCACGTTTCAAGCATCCCTGATCACGAATCGAACATTTTTAAAGTGATGTCTGTGTGTGTGTGTGTGTGTGTGTGTGTGTGTGTCAGTGAATATGTGGAGACGATATCTCACGAACAAATAGAGCGATTCGAATGAAATTTGACACAAAAATTACAATCCATAAATACTGGACGCTTATTGTTTTAAAACACAATAGAATGTTCAGAACCCCCCTAAATTTTCGAGAAAAATTTTGAAAAATCATCAAAAAATCCAAAACCTTTAATAAAGTTACACAAATAGACATTTCGTATGTAATTTTTCCTTAGAAAACGATTGACATAAACTTTAGAATGCTAGCATGAACCGTTCTCTAGATATTGCACATTTTTCAAATAAATTTATCAAAAAATCCCATAAATTAAAGAAAAATACTAACTGTTAAGAAACATGTTCACTTTTCATATGTAGTATCATGCGATAAATTTGGTGACATCATTCTCGTGGATCTAACTCGTTGCATTCACTAGAAAAGATACTTTGAGTAATACTTTTGTATTTCAACGCCAATAGTCATGTATCTGCTGTAAGAATAACTTATTTCTCCGTCCATAACGCTTGGCGAGATTTTGGCGACGAATTCAGGGGAATGTCGCCAACTTAGCGACATTTTTAAATGTTGCTAGGTTAACGAAAATCTCTTCAAATGGATAAAAATTACGTTAAATCAATGAAAATGACAACTAATTTAAAAAAATTCAATATCTAGGAAAGAATATAATTATCTACTATAAGAATAACATTTTTTTAACTGTAAAAGTAGTAAATCCATTGCATTGTAGAAGGAAAGTCATGTGTTGCCCACATCAGATTTTTTTTATTTGATAATATGTAATTCAGGGATTGGTTTTTATTTAGACTCAACTGTTCATTGTATTTATATAACATATATTTTGACCAAGAGCTTTAATTAAAAGTAGATCGTGAATCACAACACAATGTAAACAATGGTTTTAAATCTGTATACTCAATTCAAATCCGGAACTTGAATCTCAGGGTACATGTGGGTATACATTTACAACTCTCATATTCGATTGGATTGTTTTTTTTTTAAATCAACTGTTCTTTGTATTCATACGAGATATATTTTGACCAGAAGCTCTGATTTAAAGTAGTATGCGGATCTCAACAAAAATATATGTACACAAGGCTCTCATATTGTACACGGGATTCAAATAGAAATCAGGCTCCTAAGAATCTGAAGGCTAGAGTTTAAGACTGCAAGATATAGGCGGGCATATATTTGTAGCTCTCAAATAGGAATGGAATGTTTTTTTGTCGCCTAACTGTTCATTGAATGCATACTAAATGTACAGGGTCCTCCAAATTAAAAAGGATGTTTTTAGACTTCTCTGTATTACAAACTACTGTGCAAATTGTAAAAAATATTGTACAAATAATTTTCTACTTATGTGGTGTTGATTTCTGAAGGAAAAAATAGTTGGAATTTCGGTCACTAGAGGTAAAATCCGACGCTCCCGTCCCCGTAATTTGAAAATTATGAAGTATATCTTAAAACCGCCTTTTATAAAAACAGTCACAAAGACTTTTTCCAAAATCAACGACGGGAGAAGGGTCATGAAGTTCACCTCACCGGATAGTGTTGACTTGTTAAACTCGTCTGTCAATTAAACAGCAATTCTTCTGGTGCATTTAAGACATTACGACAGTTGAGATGTTTACTTAGAGGTCTGCTCACTCACGATTTGTAATCTTCGGTAATCTTTATGCCAATATTTGTTAGGTAAGTTTGGCATTGTGTAAGTTTCGATGACTGTAGCGGCAAATGTAACCCCTGGCAACCAAAAGTGTGAGCTTTTTTTTTTTTTTTTTTTTTTTTTTTTGCAAAAATAGAAATCGCATATTCAGCAAGATATGGGTACGACATTTGAATGCAATTTGCTTAATGGTTTCCGAACGTAGATATAAAAGCGGGATATAAAACATTGCTGGTTAAAGATTTAATAAGAACTCTTAATGTAAAGATTGGTGCTGAAATGTTTGAAATTGTCCGTTTTGCACAATATCAATAACATTCAGAATAGGTGGAATTCAGTCTCAAATAAAGCTGTGAAGAGCATCTTCAAACATTTAGAATTTGTATACTATGTCAGATAAAATGAAGTTGAAAATGAGATCTTTGATCTTAAATTATTATTAAATTTATTAGATATTGTAAATCAAAGTGGATGTGGTGTTCCAGACATTAATGACTGCATAGATATCGATAACAACGTTGCAGTAAGTACTCAAGCAGTAACGTTGTAGATGTAATAGCATAGCGTTGTAATGTAATAGCATGAATAGCGTTCTAATGTAATAGCGTTGTAATGATAGCATGATGCGATAGCATGATCTATTAACTACAGAATTTTTGGAAAAGTGCATGTGATGAAAGTAAACATTATTTCGCCATCTAATAACACACACACGTTATTGAATCCTTTGAAACCATTTGATATTACCTTACGTTAGTTCAAACTACTGCATATTATGAATTCAAAGTTCTATATGTTTTACAGGAAAGTCAATTTGAATGACGAGTGTACGTTTCAGTCGAATTTAGATAAGTGCTTGGTATCATAATGCGTATGTAAAATTAGAGTTTCGAATCTGGAAGAATGTACAATTAAGAATCAAAACAGATAAAATTAACTTTTATTATTACTTATGTAATTAGTTAGTACATCTGACTATTACTATTACTTATATAATGGTTATGAATATCAGTATAAATTTAAAATTTACATGATCGTTAGATGAATGTATATTCAGTTCTTTTACTGGTTCTTCAAATTTCTCAGAGACAACCGATCGAGGTTTTACTGTGTTATAAAACATATATTAAGTTTAAAGAAAAAATGCAGTTTTCGATCAAAGACAGACTTATATTTAAGGAAAAAATAGAAAAGGAATCTACTCTATAGATATCCGTTTGTACCATTAAAAATATAAATCATGAAGTCAGAAAACTTTTCATGAAAGCTTTATGCGGACACAAATGCTTCTAACAAAGAATAATTTTTCTATGGCATTTCAGTAGCACTTCAAAAGAACGATATGGCGAAAACTTCTGTAATTAATGGTAACTTTGAAAACATCCCAAAATAAGCTCAATTAATATATGTTATGCTTTTTTTATGAGTGCATATTTTTATATAAATGGACATTAAATTTGGATTTTGTTGAATGTAATAAAATTATTTTAGATCTAACTAAAAACCTTGGGTGCAAGCGATTATAGTATACTAGACAAATAATATTTGGCTTGCTTTGAAAAAAAAATGACCAGTTTTCAAGATTTTTATTATTCCACTTCCACATTAAAATCTGATATTTTACCTATTTTGTGAAGATAAAATACAAGACATATTTTAGTCAATTTTCTTAAACAAAACCATAGATACGGAATACATTTTTGAAAATGGGTTGAAATCCCCTTGATTACTGAACTTGAAAAAAAACCCGAAATATTGTATTACACATGTACTGTGTTGTATCAAATACACTCCCCTCCCAAAAATTAGCACGAAAGACAAATTCTCAAATCACGACCAAACGAATGAATTTTATTGGAAGAAACTTGCTGTATACTTCGAATACAGTATGCAAATATAGAAACACGTGCACAATAGCAATTGGCTTCTTGTCAAACACTTAAATCAGCGTCTTGGTAAAAGCAGGTGTTTCTTTCTGCACGTCCTTACTTCTACTACGGACGTTAGGGTGAAAATCCGAAATAGTCATTTCATTCGATATGTCCAAAATAAGGCGTTTCGATGATAGTCAGCGGTGGTGAGTCATGGACAGGTTAGAATCCTTTCAAACTATTGAAGAATTTCCTGAGTTCTTCAGAGTCCACTTTTTTGTGATTTCACGCTTATGGACCCAATTCCAAAACATTCCTATTGCTATTATGCAAGTGTTTCTGTAATTGCATATTGTACTAGAAGTATACAGCAAGATACGTTCAATAAAATGAATTCGGTCGCTCGTGATCTTAGAATTTGCATTTGGAGCATATTTTTTGGAGGGGAGGGCCAAATATCAGATGACATCAGATAAATGATCAGATTGTGTCAGAAAATGTATCACATAACAACAGATATTTTGAAAATTTGGTTAAGTACGAATATTTAGCTTAATTTATTTTGCATTTAAACGCAATGTATCCTTACTTTTAAACACGTTTCCTTTTATTTAAACTCAATGTCCCCCCCCCCCTACATTTAAATTTTATGTTATATTTAAAATCAATATCTATTTACATTTATACTCAATTTCTCTATCCTTAACAGAAATATATTACAACTTAATAAAATTTTAATTAATTATAATACACAATAAATAAAACTGATGGTTGTGAGAATAAAACCTCCTCACATCTTGAGAGAAAAAAGGCTACAATAGCCATCTTTCTCATTTCAAAAATAGATCGTGCTCTTAAAGATTGGTAAGTTGGTAGTTGTTCTTTAATTGTTGTTTAGAGCACACACTGTTGTTTAGACCTGAAAATGCCCCTGAAAATATAATATTTACCCATTACCCATTTGTCATAGAACTGCTTTCTTCAAGGGAATATTTACAAGTTATATCAATAAGAATAATATAGAGACGTTTATTTCTTAAGTTTAAGTCCATGTTTCAAACTGCATATACATTTTATATTCCTAATATTTAAAAATTATAGAGTTACATCCTAAACAATTTTGTAAAATTGTGACTATTATACAATGTAGGCTTCAGTATGCTTTTAAATAAATTAGCTCTGACTATATTAAATACTAAGATTGCGCTGTTTCAGACAACAACACCATAGACAGGTTGTACATTTTTATCTCCCTTTTGCATGGAATAGTTCTTACCTGGCAGTGAAATTGTGCTATTGTGTTAAATTATGCATAAACGTAGAGTAACATTTCCGGCAATTTTTCATTATACATAAATTTACGCATTTTACTATATTGTGCATTTCTTATGTATCAAGTCCCTCAATTTTGTTAAAATAAGAATTAAATATTTTTCCATATTTTTGCTTTTAACATTTTATTAAATGTAAGTACATTCTTAAGTTATCAACCATAGATAATTAGTCCAAAATAATGAACATAGAATAATCATGCCATATTCTAGCACTCGATTCTCACTCAGGTGAATTGCAATCGAATTAAATTTACTTGGATGAGTGACCTAGATTTTAAAATTTGCAGTGTTGATGCAACTATACAAATATTACTTTTAGTCTAGTTAGTACATAGTTGTACTTTAAATATTTCTTGTAACTCCATTTTAATTTTAATTAATATGTAAAATATATATATATTATGTTTTGAATGAGTTTCGCAATTAAATATATATATATATATATATTACTTCTCAAATTGTCCGAAGATTTAATATTTAATTTCAAAATGCATTATTCGTTGTATTCTGCATTTACCGCATAAACATTGTACAGCAACGTTACTTATTCTGAATGGATAAATTGTAATATTGGTTTGTGGATTTTACGCGTTAGATTGCTACTAGGGGTGTCATCATCTTTCTACTCCAAAATATACAATGCAATGTATGACTTTAAAATAGCGTAAATAATAAATATTTTAAGTAACAAACAGTGTTAAAATTACCTGGCCATAGTAAATGATTAAATTCGCACTTCTAGAAAGCCTCAAATCCCTTAAATAAATATGAGAACGGATACGGCAGTAGCGCCATGTCGTTCCCTGACTCTTTTCTTTCCAGATGAGTGTGCCGGCAACATAATTCTCGTCTTTCAATTGTCACATTACGGTATAATGCAGAGCAATAGTAATGATGAAGTAACTTCTTGATCTTGTATGGTTGTGTGGAAGGGTTTATGTACAGAGTGCAATATGTAATTTACGGTTGGTAAGGAATGGAATGTAGATGCAGTATAAATAAATTGTGATGTCTTAAACGCATACTTCCAAACTTCAAGATAAAAATTATGCAATAAAATTAGTTATAATTAAAAAAAATCTGATGTGGGCAGCACATGACTTTCCTTATTTAATGCAATGAATTTACTATTTTTACATCAAAAATTTAGGTTATTCTTATAGTAGATACTTATATTCTTTCCAATATATAAAATTTTCGTTAATTAGTCTTCATTTTCATCGATTTAGCGTCATTTTTATCCATTTGGCGAGGTTTTCGTTAATTGGGCAGCATTTAAAAAAGTGGCCAAGTTGGCTACATTTCGCCACATTCGTCGCCCAAATCTCGCCAAGCGTTATGGACGGAGAAATAGGTCATTCTTATAGCAGATAAATGACTATTGGCGTTCAAATACAAATGATTTACTCAAAGTATCTCTTCTTATGAATGGAACGAGGTAGATCCACGAGAATGATGCCACCAAATTTATTGCATGATATTACATATGAAAAGTGAACATGTTTCTCAACTGTTCATATATTTTTTTTTTTAATTTATAGGATTTTTTTATAAATTTATTTGAAAAATGTGCAATATCTCGAGAACGGTTCATGCTAGCGTTCTAAAATTTATAAAAATAATTACATAAGAAATGTCTATTTGCGTAATTTTATTAAATATTTTAATTTTTTGATGATTTTTTTCAAAATTTCATTCGGAAATTAAAGGGGTTTCTGAACCTTCACCTTCGATTGCGTTTAAAAACAATAGGCTTCCAGCATTTACGAATTGTGATTTTTGTACCAAATTTCATTCGAATCGCTCTATTCGTTCGTGGGATATCGTCTCCACAGACTCACTGACACACACACACACACACACACACACACACACACACACACAGACAGCACCTCAAAATTGTTTGACTCGTGATCAGGGATGCTTGAAACGTGCTCTCCCGTCGAAAACTCGAATTCGAATTTCCGACCCCGTCACAATACTTTCCTTATACATTATGTATATAAGGAAATCTTGCATGCCATTGATTTTCAGTGTACACAAAATTCTTACAGAAATGTTGAACTATATATCTTTACATCCATCAGGATACTATCCATTCAATTAGGTTGCATTTGGGTCTAAGTTAATTTGACCTCAAGTGCAACTTTATCTCTTATTAACAATTCGAGAAAGAAGTATAGTATATCTTGACAAGATAAATGGTGTTCAAATGTGAAATGGTGTCATCATGTGAACTGAATATATGTGAACTGAACATCGCTTAGTTGAAGCTTACGTTTTTCATATACAATGAATACAATCTAATCTCTACTACCGAATAATTCAATACACAATAATCTAATACACAATCGTCCAAAAACTGGTCAGTTTTGGGCAATATAGTTATATAACTACCAAAGGAAAAAATGAAATATTTAAACCGTTATATTAATAGTGTTAATCAATTATTTATTTATTTATCTAAAAGAATGTAAGCCACAGGACAAAGTCCCCGTAATAACGTACAAGATAAAAAACTATACAAAATATACAGATTGAAATATAATAATATACATCAAAATGCAAACTATTTATATTATATTAATATACCAATAATTTTAATATTATAAAAATAAAATATTTATTAAATAATGTGCACATTTCTATTTCTTCAGAGCGCAAGGGAGTGAATCACAAACTATACCGGGTTATTTCAGGGTAGAATAATAGAATATAATTTTTTTATCACTGTAATTATTAAAAGGAAAAACTGTAAAGTGTATATAATATTCATGCAAACGTTACAGAACTTCTCAAGAAAAAATTACCGCTTTACTGTGCAGCAATCTTACACACTGAGAGAGTTGTTCATTTCTCTTAAAAGTAATCTCTACTTATAATAAAACAAAGTGTGTGTTTGACGAGGAACACTTCCGGGGCGATCCACTCGGGAACGCTTCCGGGACAACCCACTTCTCAAAGGGATAGATAAACCTAAGGTTTGTCCAAAGCGAATAAAACCCACTGAGTTTATATTTGAAAAACAAATATATATATCATGCTGCTAAGAAACGAAGTTAAACCCAATGAGTTATTACACCAATAAATATTTTTGATTTAAATAATAGAGAAATATATTTAAAAATACATTTTTTTTTT
Source organism: Amaurobius ferox (assembly GCA_951213105.1). Classification (NCBI taxonomy): domain Eukaryota; kingdom Metazoa; phylum Arthropoda; class Arachnida; order Araneae; family Amaurobiidae; genus Amaurobius; species Amaurobius ferox. The sequence continues at coordinate 135,367,236 of OX578140.1, forward strand.
TGGAATTGCATTTTGCATTGGATCATACATATCATTTTTGTGTTTAACGAATTTAGATTTTTTATATTTTCAAATTCTTACACAATTTGTCTTGTTTTCTGGAAACATTTTAAAATACATATATATTGTAGTACGGGTACATCTTCTAATACATGGGAATAATCTTATTATCTACGAAAATATAAATGATTATGTCAGTCCCTGGAACGCTTGGCGACAGATTTGGCGGGATTTTTTTTTAATGTTGCGAAATTGAGAAAAATGTTGTCCAATCGCTAAAAATATTGCCAAATTTATAAAAAGAATGCCAAATTAATGAAATTAGTTTTATTTTGAAAAGAGATAGTATTGTAATGGTGTTTCGGTAGTTTTTGACTGCTAGTTTATTCTACTTGACAACAAATTTGGCGATCTTTTAAAATGTGACCAAATTGCTCAAATATCATCAAATGAACGAAAATATCGCTAAATCGAAAACACTGTTGTCAACTTGGTAAAAATGACACCGAATCAATGAAATTAATTGCGTTTTAAAACATTATAGTATTGTAATGCTGTTTCAGTAGCGTTTATTTCTTAGTCAAAATGTCCCACTTTCTGACAAATGTGGCGACTTTTTAAAATTCCTTCAAATTAATGAAAATGCAGCCGAATTGATAAAATGATACTAAAGTCATGGAAATGGCTCCTAATTTATGAAAATTCAGTATTTTGCAAAATGAAGTTCAATTTCCTTCATAATCCCCGTCACTTTGTGGGAATTAAGTAATAGGTTTTGCAAATGGGTTTACAAACGGAGCCAGGATGGGTTTTTTTCGTCAAATCTGCCTGTGAAGATAATTTTGTATAGCGAAAACTCCCTAATATATATATATTCTTATATATATATTAGGGAAAATTAAATTAAATGTTTTAATAAAGTGTTTAGAATAACAGAGTCATTTGAAGTATTATAGAAATATGCACATAATTCAAGTTTTAATTTATTTTTATTATATATTCCGTGCGAAGAACGGATATACTGCTAGTTTAAAATAAAATTAAAAATTTTGCACAAGTTCAAAATTTTTGAAATGTGATATTTCAAATTATCAAAGACTTTTAAACCACGTGACATTGCGCACTATTGATGATGAACTGGTTCACGACATAAAATGCAGTGTAAATAAAGGCAGATGAGCAAACGTACGCTTCGGCAATTATTTGGTATTTCTTCTCCAGTGTAGAAAATCTGGGCCTGAATGCCCTTTTAGGAATTTATGTCTACACTTGCTGAACTTGAGAAAGAAATGCAAATGATTTCCGAAACGTATGTATGCTTATTTAACTTTACTTGTACTGCATTTTACATTATCATCTACCTATTATACATTTTTTCGTTGCATAGAAATAAAATAAATATATAGCTTTTAAGCATTTCATAATGAAAACTACAATTTGCTCTTGAAGTAGTTTCACGTTAGGCATTTTAGCAATCATAAAGAAAAAATGTGATGTGAGCACCACATGATTTTCCGTGCAGGTTCTACTTCATTTTCTTTATATTTCATTAATACTTCATTACATTGAGTTTAATTGCACTAAATAACACGCATAATTAATTTAAATTACACTTTGAATTCAGCTTTCGTTTATATTTGGGAACTGGACTTATTTTTAAATCCGGGTTCGTCTTATTCTTTTTACCGTTGAAAATTACATGAAAAAAATCTGATGTGGGCAACACATGACTTTCCTTATATAATGCAATGAATTTAATACTTTTACAGTAAAAAAATACGGTTTTCTTATATTAGATACTTATATCATTTTCAAGATGTTGAATTTTCGACAATTAGTCGTCATTAATTTAGCGTCATTTTTATCCATTTGGAGTGATTTTCGTTAATTTGGAAACATTTCAAAAGTCACCAAAGTTAGCGACATTCCAAACAATTCAACGCCAAAATCTCGCCAAGCGTTATGAACGGAGAAATAAGTTATTCTTATAGCAGATAAATGAATATTGGCGTTCAAATACAGAAGTATTACTCAAAAGTATATTTTCTCATGAATGGAACGAGCTAGATCCACGAGAATGATGTCACCCAATTTATCGCATGATATTATATATGAAAAGTGAACGTGTTTCACAATAGTTAATATTTGTTTTTAATTTATGGGATTTTTTGATAAATATATTTAAATAATGTATAATATCACGGGAACGGTTCATGCTAGCGTTCTAAAATTTATGTCAATCGTTTTCTAAGGAAAAAGTACATAAGAAATGTCTATTTGCGCAACTTTATTAAAGGTTTTGTATTTTTGATGTTTTTTTCAAAATTTCACACAAAAATTTGGGGGGGGGGGGGATCTGAGCATTCGATTACATTTAAAAACAATAAGCTTCCAGTATTCCCGGATTCTGAATTTTGTACCAAATTCCATTCGAATCGCTCTATTCATTCGTGAGATATCGACTCCACAGGCTCACGGACACACACACACGCACATACTTTCACACACACACATACTCTCGCACAAACACACACACACACACACACTTTCACACACACACACACACACACTTTCACACACACACACACACACACACACACACACACAGGGACATCACCCCAAAAATGTTTGATTCGTGATTAGAGATGCTTGAAACGTGCTCTCCCTTCGAAAACTCGAATTTGCGGGCCATTTCGCAAAAGAAAGCAGGTTATACTTTTCTGAAGCGCACCAAAACCAAATCAGCACCAGGTCCCTTATCTACCAAATTATGTCATGTCTGGACTAATAGTTTATCAGCCAGAGTAGATATAGGCACTTTTTGCGATCCCCTTCGCGAAACAGGCAGATTATTTTATCCCGAATTGTACCAAAATCATCACCACCAAGATCATTTACAAGGGATTTACCTACCAAAATTTATGAAATTCAGTCACTTAGTTTTTCAGTTAGAATGGATACGTACATTGCACAGACAGACAGACACACTCAGAGACTCAGAGTTCCGCACATACGTCACGCTTAAAAATGGTTGTTTCATGTTCTAGAGGTCTCGAAACATATAGGTCAGTCGAAAACTAGACTTGCGCTTTTTGACATGATTCCAATACCTCCCCTATACATCCTTGTGTTGCAAGGAAATGAAAAATTTGAACGTGAAAAATCTGATGTGAAAAATCTGATGAAATCCTTCAGACTCAAATTCATATTTTCTTTATTTCTTTAATAATTCATCATATTGAGCTTAATTGAACCAAATAACACTAAATTTGCATTTTTAATTCAATTTTTACTTTCCCTGCAATACTTGGTAATGTATAGGGAAAGTATTGGAATAATTTCGAAAATCGCAACTCGAGTTTTCGACGGATCTACACGTTTCGAGACCGCTAGAATACGAAAAAACTATTTTTAGCGTGACGTCTGTGTGTGTGTGTCTGTGTGTCTGTCTGTCTGCGTGTCTGCCTGCCTGTCTGTCTGTCTGTCTGTGTGTGCAACTCTCTGTCTGTGTAACGTCTTTCTGTCTGTGCAATGTATGTATCCACTCTAACTCAAAAACTAATGGACCGAATTTCATAAAATTTGGTAAGTAAGTCACTTGTGTATGACCCTGGTGCTCATTAGTTTTTGGTATGATTCGTAAAAACAAAACCCGCCTTTTTTTGCGAAATGACCCGTAAAAATTTCATGTATCCACTCTAGCTAAAATACTATTTGACCAAATTTCACAAAATTTGGTAGATGAGTTACTTGTACGATACTTTGATGCTGATAAGATTTTGGTATTATTCGGAAAAGAACAACTTGCCTCTTTTACGAAATGACCCTCAAAAATCGCAAAATCTAAAAAAAGCTATGTATGTTCAAATATATCAATTAAATGCTTGTTTTATACTTAATTTTTGATGGGTAAAATAATAAGAACAACTCTATTACTCTAGGCCTAACCATTCTCGATATATTTGAAATTTTTCGCATTTAGTTATGCCACTTTTAGAAAAATGTCTAATTACCAAATAAAAACAGAAACTGAATTAAAAATGCCAATTTAGTGTTATTTTGTGCAATTAAACTCAATTTAATGAATTATTAAAGAAAAAATATGAATTTGCGTCTGCAGGAAAAGTCATGTGCTGCTCACATCAGATTTTTACTTTCCCTGCAATACATGGTAATGTATAGGGAAAGATATGGAATCATGTCGAAAATCGCAACTCAAGTTTTCGACGGATCTACACGTTTCGAGACCTCTAGAATACGAAAAAACTATTTTTAGCGTGACGTCTGTATGTGTGTCTGTGTATCTGTCTGTGTGTATGTGTGTCTGTCTGTCTGTGTGTCTGTCTGTGTGGCTTTCTGTGCATATTTTGTATCCATTCTAACTGAAAAACTAATTGACCGAATGTCATAAAATTTAGTAGGTAAGTGTGGGCGAATCTGGTGCTGATTAGTTTTGTGTACGATTTGGAGTAAAATAACCTGCCTTTTTTTGCAAAATGGCCCGCAAAAATCGACAAAATCTAAAATAAAAACTACGTATGCTTTAATATATCCATTAAACGTTTGTTTTACACTTAATTTTCAACGAAGAAAATAATAAGACCAACCCTATTACACTAGGACTAGCCGTTCTCGAGATATTTCCATTTTTTCTCTACGTTACCTTTGAAAATGAGTCCAGTTACCAAATGAGAACGAAAAATGAATTAATAGTGGATTAAATTTCATTAAAATAAAGAGAATGTGTATATAAGTTTGCAGGGAAAATCATGTGCTGCCCACATCAGATTTTTGTTTTTATTTGGTAATTGGACATTTTTCCGAAATGGGTATAACAAAAATGCAAGAAATCTCTAATATCTTGAACGAATATCTTTAGACCTAAAGTATAATGGAGTGTGTTATACTATTTTCCTCTTCAAAAATTGAGTATAAAATACGAATTTAATTGACACATTAGAGCATACACTACTAAGTCTTTTTTTTAGATTTTGGCGACTTTGGCTGTTTATTTCGTAAAAAAAAGACAAGTTGTTCTTTTCCGAATCGTACCAAAATCTAATCAGCAACAGAGTATCCCACAAGTAACTCAAATACCAAATTTTGTGAAATTTGGTCAATTAGTATTTTAGCTAGAGTTGATACATGAAATTTCTGCTGTTCATTCATAAAAAAGGCGGGTCCTTCTTTTCCGAATTGTACCAAATTCTAATCAGCACCAGAGTATCCAACAAGTAACTTATCAACCAAATTTTGTGAAATTTGGTCAATTAGTATTTTAGCTAGAGAGGATAAGTGAAATTTTTACCTGCCATTTCCCAAAAAATTATGGTTCTGTTTTCATGAATCGCACCAAAAACTAATGGGTCACATACAAGTGACTCTCCTAACAAATTTTATGAAATTCGGTCCATTAGTTTTTGAGTTATAGTGGATACTTATATTGCACAGACACACAGACACACACACAGACACACAGGCAGACACACAGACACACACACAGACGTCACGCTAAAATAGTTTTTCGTATTCTAGAGGTCGCGAAACGTGTAGATCCGTCGAAAACTCGAGTTGCAATTTTCGACACGATTCCAATACTTTCCCTATACCTTACATTGTATTGCAGGGAAAATAAAAAATCGGATGTGAGCAGCACATGACTTTCTCTGCAGACTTATATCCACGTTCTCTTTCTTTCAATTAAATTTAATTCACTTTTAATTCAATTTTCGTTCTCATTTGATAACTGCACTTAATTTCAAAGGTGGCGTGGAGAAAATACAAAAAAAACTAATATATCTCTAGAACGGCTAGTCCTAGTGTAATGGGGTAGGTCTTATTCTTTTCTTCGTTAAAAATTACGTATTAAACAAGAATTTACTAGATATTTCAGCATACGAAGCTTTTTAGTTTAGATTTTGATAATTTTTGCGGGCCATTCTGCAAAAAATGGCAGGTTATTTTTTCTGAATCATACCAAAATCTAATCAGCTCCAGGGTGACCTATACGTGACTCATCTACCGAATTTTGTGAAATTCGGTCCATTAGTTTTTCAGCTAGAGTGGATACAAACTTTTGCTGGCCATTTCGCAAAAAAAGGCGGGTTCTTTTATCCCGAATCGTACCCAAAACTAATCAGCACCAGTCCCGAAAACAAGAGACTTACATACAAAATTTTGAGAAATTCGGTGTATTAGTTAGAGTGGATACAAAATCTGCACAGACAGACACACAGACACACAGACACACAGACACACACACACACACACACAGACGTCACGCTAAAAATGGTTTTTTCGTATTCTAGAGGTCTCGAAACGTGTAGATCCGTTGAAAACTCGAGTTGCGATTTTCGACATGATTCTAATACTTTTCCTATACATTACCATTTATTGCGGGGAAAGTAAGAAATCTGATGTGGGCAGCACATGACTTTCTCTGCAGACTTATATACACATTCTCTTTATTTCAATTAAATTTAATTCACTTTTAATTCAATTTTCGTTCTCATTTTATAACTGGACTTATTTTCAAAGGTGGAGTAGAGAAAATACGAAAAAACTAAATTATCTCGAAACCGGTTAATCTTAGTGTAATGGGGTAGGTCTTATTCTTTTCTTCGTTAAAAATTACACATTAAACAAGCATTTAATGCATATATTTGAGCATACGTAGTTTTTTATTTTAGATTTTGGCGATTTTTGAGGGTTATTTTACAAGAAAAGGCAGGTTACTTTTTCCGAATCGTACCAAAATCTAATCAGCACCAAAGTGACTCACAAGTGACTTATCTACCGAATTTTGTGATATTCGGTCCATTAGTTTTTCAGCTAGAGTGGATAAAAGATTTTGCGGGCCATTTCGCAAAAAAGGCGGGTTGTTTTATTTCGAATCGTACCCAAAACTAATCAGCAACAGACTTGCTCACAAGTAACTTACCTACCAAATTATGTGAAATTCGGTTCATTAGTTTTTTAGTTAGAGTGGATACAAAATCTGCACAGACAGACACACAGACAGACACACAGACAGGCACACAGACACACAGACACACACACACAGACGTTACGTTAAAAATATCTTTTTCGTATTCTAGAGGTCTCGAAACGTGTAGATCCGTCGAAAACTCGAGTTGCGATTTTCGGCATAATTCCAATACTTTTCCTATACATTACCATGTATTGCAGGGAAAGTAAAAAATCTGATGTGGGCAGCACATGACTTTCCCTGCAAACTTATGTACACATTCTCTTTATTTTGATAAAATTTAATTCACTATTAATTCAATTTTCGTTGTCATTTGATAACTGGACTCATTTTCAAAGGTGGCGTAGAGAAAAAACGAAAAACCAAAACTATCTCGAGAACGGCTAGTGTAATAAGGTTGGTTTTATTCTTTTCTTTGTTAAAAATTACGTATTAAACGATAATTTAATGGATATATTTGAGCATACGTAGTTCTTGATTTTAAATTTTGGCAATTTTTGCGGGCCATTTTGCAAAAAAAGGCAGGTTATTTTTTTCGAATCGTACCAAAATCTAATCAGCACCAGAGTGACTCTCTAGCGACTTATCTACCAAATTTTGTGAAATTCGGTCCATTAGACTTTTAACTAGAGTGGATACAAGCTTTTGCGGGACATTTCGCAAAAAAAAGGCGGGTTCTTTTATTCCGAATCGCACCCAAAACTAATCAGCACCAGACTCGCTCACAAATGACTTACCTACCAAATTTTGTGAAATTCGGTCCATTAGTTTTTTAGTTAGAGTGTATACAAAATCTGCAGAGACAGACAGACACACAGACACACACACAGACGTCACGCTAAACATTGTTTTTCGTATTCTAGAGGTCTCGAAACGTGTAGATCCGTCGAAAACTCGAGTAGTGATTTTCGGCATGATTCCAATACTTTCCCTATATATTACCATGTATAGCAGGGAAAGTAAAAATCTGATGTGGGCAGCACATGACTTTCCCTGCAGACTTATATTAACGTTCTCTTTATTTTAATTAAATTTATTTCACTTTTAATTCAATTTTCGATCTCATTCGGTAACCGGACTTATTTTCAAAGGTGGCGTAGCAAAAATAAGAAAAACTAAAATATCTCGAGAACGGCTAGTCCTAGTGTAATGGGGTTGGTCTTATTCTTTTCGTCGTTAAAAAATACGAATTAAACGAGCATTCATTGGATATATTTGAGTATACCCAGTTTTTTATTTTAGATTTTGGCAATTTTTGCGGGCCATTTTGCAAAAAAAGGCAAGTTATTTTTTTCTGAATCGTACCAAAATCTAATCAGCACCAGGGTGACCTATACGTGACTCATCTACCGAATTTTGTGAAATTCGGTCCATTAGTTCTTCAGCTACAGTGGATACAAGCTTTTGCTGGCCATTTCACAAAAAAGGAGGGTTTTTTTTATTCCGAATCGTACCCAAAACTAATCAGCACCAGCCCCGCCCACAAGTGACTTACCTACAAAATTTTGTGGAATTCAACCCATTAGTTTTTTAGTTACAGTGGATACAAAATCTGCACAGACAGTCAGACAGACACACAGACAGACAGACACACAGACAGACACACAGACACACACACAGACGTCACGCTAAAAATGGTTTTTTCGTATTCTAGAAGTCTTGAAACGTGTATATCCGTCGAAAACTCGAGTTGTGATTTTCGGCATGATTTCAATACTTTCCTTATACATTACCATGTATTGGAGGGAAAGTAAAAATCTGATGTGGGCAGCACATGACTTTCCCTGCAGACTTATATCCATGTTCTCTTTATTTTAATTAAATTTATTTCACTTTTAATTCAATTTTCGTTCTCATTCGGTAACCGGACTTATTTTCAAAGGTGGCGTAGAGAAAATACGAAAAACTAAAATATCTCGAGAACGGCTAGTCCTACTGTAATGGGGTTGGTCTTATTCTTTTCTTCGCTAAAAATTACGTATTAAACAAGCATTTAATGGTATTTAATGGCATGTATTTGAGCATACGTAGTTCTCTAGTTTAGATTTGGACGATTTTTGCGGGTCATTCTGCAAAAAAAGGCAGGTTATTTTTTTCTGAATCGTACCAAAATCTAATCAGCACTAGGGTGACCTATACGTGACTCATCTACCGAATTTTGTGAAATTCGGTTCATTAGTTTTTCAGCTACAGTGGATACAAGATTTTGCGGGCCATTTCACAAAAAAAGGCGGGTTCTTTTATTCCGAATCGTACCCAAAACTAATCAGCACCAGCCCCGCCCACAAGTGACTTACCTACAAAATTTTGCGAAATTCGGTCCATTAGTTTTTTAGTTAGAGTGGATACAAAATATGCACAGACAGACACACAGACACACAGACAGACACACAGACAGACACACAGACAGACACACACACAGACGTCACGCTAAAAATGGTTTTTTCGTATTCTAGAGGTCTCGAAACGTGTAGATCCGTCGAAAACTCGAGTTGTGATTTTCTGCATGATTCCAATACTTTCCCTATACATTACCATGTACTGCAGGGAAAGTAAAAATTGGTCATTTAAAACCATAAGCAATATTTACATACTTTTATAATTAAAACTATCATATTGTGCGTAATGTTACATTTTTTGCCATGGGGAGCAAAATAAAAAATTTGATTTGGGCAGCACATGACTTTCTCTGCAGACTTATATTAACGTTCTCTATATTTTAATTAAATTTATTTCACTTTTAATTCAATTTTCGTTCTCAGTCGGTAACCGGACTTATTTTCAAAGGTGGCGTAGAGAAAATACGGATTATATTTTTATATATTATACGGTTATATTTTTACGGTTATATTTTTCCGAATCGTACCAAAATCTAATCAGCACCAGGGTGACCCACAAGTGACATATCTACCGAATTTTGTGAAATCCGGTCTAGTAGTTTTTCAGTTAGAGGGGATACAAGCTTTTGCGGGCCATTTCGCAAAAAAAGGCGGGTTCTTTTATTCCATATCGTACCCAAAACTAATAAGCACCAGACTCGCTCACAAGTAACTTACCTACCAAATTTTGTGAAATTCGGTCCATTAGTTTTTTAGTTAGAGTGGATACAAAATCTGCACAGACAGACAGACACACAGACAGACAGACAGACAGACAGACAGGCAGACACGCAGACAGACAGACACACAGACACACACACAGACGTCACGCTAAAAATTGTTTTTTCGTATTCTAGAGGTCTTGAAACGTGTAGATCTGTCGAAAACTCGTGTTGCGATTTTCGACATGATTCCAATACTTTCCCTATACATTACCATGTATTGCATGGAAAGTAAAAATAGTACTTTTATTTTACACAACTTTAAAATTGAAATATAGCATAACTCCATATTGAAAACAAATATACTACTCGTTTTTTCATTCAGGGACATTTGTTTTCTCTTCTTTGCCAAGTTTTAAGTCATTTGTCTTTGTTAAATACTTTCTTTTGATTTCAAATTGGAACGATGTTTTGAGCAACTAGTAAGATTGATGTATTTTTCTGAAAAAGGCATTTAAACGATTTGAAATTTTTGTCATTTTAGGATATTTTTTTACAATTCTTTCAAATTGCAAAGAATGTAGTCCAATTGTATAAAATATACTTAACTTGCACATTACACTAAATTTTAAACACTTAATTTTAAAATCATTTCATCTTTAGCATTTTATTCAAAATACAAACTATTTATGATAAAATATTATGCAGTTATTTGCTGCTTTAAAATACTAATTGTAAATTAAATTTACGGGTAATGTCATCTGTGTGTGCCTTCATGATAAGCAGAATAATGTTTCTGACTTTCGAAATCAATCGCTCTATGTTAGCAAAAGGGCAATTGCAATACGTTTTATTAAAATGCCCGCTTATAATTTTGGAGATGCACATATTAAATTAAAAAGGCAAGATATTTCTAAAAATATGTATGATATACTTTCAAACATTTGATCTAATTAACGTTAATTTAAGCATATTTCAAGAAACAAAAGTATAATTGGAAATGAATCTTGGTTGACTAAATCAATGTGAGTGAATTTACTATTTCAAATGATTGAAATAATAATACGATATCATTCACATATATCACATGCAGTTATTTCTATTCACCAAATATAAAGAGCAGAGTTTGGGATTGAAGCTTGAACAGCAGAATTTGGGAAAAAGCAGTTGTAAGTGTTATTACTTACAGATTTCCGGCAAGTCTTCCTATAAAAATTTAATAATCGCCTTTACCATTACATTCTATATAAATAAATTTCAAAGTCTTCAAAGTCAAAGGCAGAATGTATTAATGTTAGTTTAAATCTCAAAGTTTAACTATTGCAAAACATAATATCCATTTTAACTTATTTCAAGTTTTAAAATCTGATGTGGGCATCACATGACTTTCCTTATATAATGCAATGAATTTACTACTTTTACAGTAAAAGAAAATTATTTTTCTTATAGTAGATACTTATATTCTTTCCAACATATTGAATTTCCCTCAATTAGTCGTCATTTAATTGATTTAGAGTCATTTTTTATCCTATTTGGCAAGAGTTTCTTTAATTTGGAAACATTTAAATAAGTCGCCAAGTTGGCGACATTCTGCAAAACTTGTCACCAAAATCTCGCCTACCGTTATGGATGGTGAAATAAGTTATTTTTATAGCAGATAAATGACTATTGGCGTTCAAATACAAATGTATTACTCAAAGTATATTATTTCTCATGAATCGAACGAGCTAGATTCACGAGAATGATGCACCAACTTTATCGCATGATATTACATATGGAAATTGAACATATATCTCAACAGTTAATATATTTTTTTCAATATATGGGATTTTTTGATAAATTTAAATGAAAAATGTGCAATATCTCGAGAACGGTTCATGCTAGCGTTCTAAAGTTTATGTCAATCGTTTTCTAATGAAAAATAATATAAGAATTGTCTATTTGCGTAACTTTATTAAAGGTTTTGATGTTTTGATGATATTTTCAAAATTTCAGTGCAAAATTTATGGGCGTTCTGTACAGTCGATTGTGTTTAAAAACAATATATTTACAGTAAGTATTCACGGAATATAATTTTTGTACTAAATTTCATTCGAATCGCTCCGTGCGTTCGTAAGATATCGTCTCTAAAGGCTCACTGATACACACATAGACACACACAGAGACATCACCTCAAAAATATTCGACTCATGATCAGGGATGCTTCAAACGTGTTCTCCTGTCGAAAATTCGAATTCGAATTTTCGACCCCGTCACAATACTTCCCTTATATATTATACTATGTATATAAGGAAAGTAAAGATAGTTAACATCATTCAGATATTGATAGTTTGTTGGCAGGAATAGAAAAATAGGATATTTTAAGAATACTCTTCACCCCCTCTCCCTAATTTTTTCCAATGCTCGTTTAAATTTTATTAATAAACTTTAACGCACTGCGTCAGGGATACTTTCTAACGGTAGCTACAGAACAATCAGTATACCACATTTCAATTATCCAACTTAAGATGATATCTTATGGGATTTTGATGATTAGTGACACAGTTTAAGAAATGTATATTTCGAACGGTCATTAGTGCTCTTGAAAGTTAGAATTTTGCAATTTTTATTTCTCAATATTCATAGGAAATTCAGCGTACCGAATTTAAAATGTGTATCTTTGACATGTTTTCTGCAAAATGTTGAATATAAGTGACATCCTTTCAGAGAGAAAAACTGAAAATTTGAAAAACTCGAATTTTATAATTCAGCCTTTAAAATGGTTAAAATTTAACAAGAACTTTGACTATCTATATGCATAAGTTTAAATTAGCAATCCATGTCGACAACGGTAAAAAATAATTAAATTCATTATATCTCCCCTAACATAAACAATAAGAGGAAATGCATTTCACAGATGCTATTTGTATGCTTTTCCGTCTGATCGCTCGATTGCCGGGTTGTGGGTTCGAATCCCGCCAGCTTGCATGGATGTTGTGATGTCGAGGTTTAGTCAGTCTTCTGCCCTTGGGGAGCCTCAATAAAGTGAAGTTGCATATTACCCTTCGCCATGGGACCAGGGGTCTGCGGACGTGGTGTAAGGCTTTCCTTCACCATTAGGATTAGAAACAACAACAACAAGCATATTTGTTTAAAATAATCTCCAATCTATAACAACCAATATTTGTGCAAACGGTTTAATATCATGGCAATACATTTAGAAATCATTTTTGAATTTATACAAACATTTTCCATTATTATCTCAAACTGTTTGTATAGAAAATATATACTTTGCTCTTATTTTATTATATTTGTACTTCGCAATGAACCCTGCTTCCTTAACCGTGAAATTTTGCATTATCCACCCTCTAATGCCAGATTGGCTTGCAGCTGACATTTTGACTGACCGTATACTGCTAATTTTATCCTTCAGGTTAGCATTCTATGTGGACTTTGACCTCCCTATTTGCAATCGGTGTCACAACAAAGTCACTTAGATCTTTGACATATTTCCAATGACCTACAGGGTAATTTGTTTAGCCGTCCATTGTAAAGAACCATGCTGTCAAATGATACTACCGATCTTTGAACTGGTCAGCCGATGCTGTACAGTTGAACCACAATGATGAACTTGGTAACTATCGTCGAATTGGACTCTGCGACTTATTATAATATATGCCATGAAATAATCCTTAGTAGGTGCACATTTTACACAATAGATTAGGCATTTGTTGAAAAACATGTCATAATTTGCATGTTAAGCCGATGCCTATTAACCTTTTGTAAAACCCTTTGTTGTAAAGGTGCAACATTCATATTTTTGCTCTGCCAAATGGAATCCAGATGAAAGAGAGCATCGACCACTACCCCTATTCGTCAAATAGAAGTCCCGACTGCAATTCCTAAAGGACATTAGGAAGTGTAATGGAACATTAGCCTGCCTATTCTGCCTAATCCTGTCTAATGGATTATTAACATGCCTATCTATGGACCTTAGGTCATCAGTATCTCTGTCTGCTTAAACAGCTGCAACTATGGCATTACACAGTGAACAACTAAGGGTGTGAAATTTAATAGATATTTTTCTCAATATTTAATTATTTAAAGTGGTTATTCAGTATTTGTTTTGTAGCAGCTGTGAGACCAGAAATATATATCACAATTTGATGAGACAAGTTTATATGTGTAATTTATTGTGCACAAAACGGCAAAAAATACTGCCAGTCTGGATGGCGCCGAGTTTTACAACACGTGAACCCAAAAGGTCACAAAATCATAAATTTAGGGGCGCCAAGACAAGGGGTACCGAGCGGGCTCTTACGAGGATGTGAGCCATACCATTGGATAAAGATTATCCAATAGGAAAAGGTGCTTGCTGCGTCACTCTCAGTGCTACAAATGAAAGCAAGGGGGAAAATGATACCCCCGGAAAAGGGGAACACCACAACCTCTTACCTAACAAGAACAATGGTCGAGTTTTGTGAAAATACTTGACCGACATGACATTATGACTTGTGCAGATACTAAAGATGACTTAGTAATTACAATAAGAACGACGACTTGGTGAGAATGGATTTAACAGTTTAAGAGAATGCAATACGTGCGGGTGAGCGCGCCATGAGTACAAACTTATCGTCGAGATTACGAGCCGGTGAAAGAATACTTCGAGTTATTTCGATGACATGTTCGGCGAAGGACGTGGCGGTGACAAAGCCCAAGACAGATTTGGAGATATGTGTTCCTCAAAAACTTTAGGTCTAGAAACTTTTAGGTAGTTAGGTGGTCTCGCATGTTCCCCCGCCAGAAATAACATAATTAATTGTGTAATGAATTAATAAATGTTTATGTTGTTAATAAATGTTTTATTGTTAAAGTTTAAATGGTGTGATCCATTGAGTATTATATTAATTAATAATTCCTTTACAGAACTCGCGCGGAAGTTAAATATTAGAGGGTTATTACTAACACAGCGTAGTAGTATAATAATGTTAATTATAACTTTAAATCCCCTACTTTTCTATTCCTTTTGCCACAGTAGCGTTAATATACGGATTCCATATTTGTTATAGCATTAATTTTTATAAAATGTTTAGCACGGAAGTAGTATTTTATTCTGTTGTAATCAAGCATGTGATTTATGTTTTATATGCATGCAAAATATTTATCATTAATGAAAATAAGTCAACTAAATGTATGCATAAACAAGGACAATGATACAGATATTTCGCTAAAATGAGTATCGGGACCAAGACGGTATAGCACGATAAGATTAAAAAATTAAAATAATTAAAATATACCACAAAATACAGCCGCATTCTATGTTTTGATTTTCAAATATTCTCTGGCTCTTGTGTTATTCCGCAAAAGAACGAGTGCATTCCTGTGGAGGGCCCAAGATGTACTACTTACTTTCGGCAAAGACACCAAGACAGACATTACTAAACAGGAATTACTAAAGTTAATCTTTTTCACTATTAAACAAGAAAGATCAATCATGCATAAAGCATTGGTTATGAAACACTTTCCAGCTTCAATGCACTTTTATTTAAATATCTCTAAAATGTGATACATTCCTCGGTAATATTTTTAAAATTATCACTATACTACATTAATTTATCATATTTGAAAACTTAAAACTTCATCGAAAAAAATGAACTTCATACAAATGACGGCATTGAAATATAAATTGCTTGGTTTAAATATCTCTAAAATGCAATACATTCCACGGTAATATTTTTAAAATTATCATAATGCTAAAATAATTTATTATATTTGAAAACTTCATCGAAAACAAATGAAATTTATTCAAATGACCTCATCGAAATATAACACGCCTGGCTCTCTCTAAAAAAACTGCATTTCATTCATTAACTGTTTTTCATTCATTTCATTCATCACAATACTATAATAATCTATTTTATTTAAAAACTTAAGACCATGGAGGTACAAGTAATTAAACTCTATGCTAAAGACTTCATCGAAATAATCGTCTGCTTCTCTGTGTAAAATCAATGAATATTTCATTCATATCAGCTATATTGCAGACTCCATGAGCTAAATAATTTTGCGTTAAAGAAATGCAGCAATTCTTATACAACTCATTCTACATATTTCACTGTTTACATTTTACATAATTGAATTGATTTTACACAGAGAAGCAGACGATTATTTCGATGAAGTCTTTAGCATAGAGTTTAATTACTTGTACCTCCATGGTCTTAAGTTTTTAAATAAAATAAATTATTATAGTATTGTGATGAATGAAATGAATGAAAAACAGTTAATGAATGAAATGCAGTTTTTTTAGAGAGAGCCAGGCGTGTTATATTTCGATGAGGTCATTTGAATAAATTTCACTGTTTACATTTTACATAAGTGAAAAATAGGTTTCGTTGTAAAAATAATCAAATTTGGATGATCATTTAAAGTCAAATATATTGTAATTGCGTTGTTTCAGCATGTAGACGCACAGAATTTAAACCAAAAAAATCTGCTGTGGGCAACACATGACTTTCCTTATATAATGTAATGAATTTATTACTTTCGCAGGAAAAAAACTTATGTTTTTCTTATAGTAGATACTAATATTCTTTCCAAGATATTGAATTTTTGACAATTGGTCGCCATTTTCATTGATTTAGCGTCATTTTTATCCATTTGGCGAGATTTTTGTTAATTTCGCTACATTAAAAAAGTCGCCAAGTTGACGGCATTCCGCCAAATTCGTCGCCAAAATTTCGCCAAGCATTATGGACGGAGAAATAAGATATTCTTATAGCAGATAAATGACTATTGGCGTTCAAATACAAAAGTATTACTCAAAGTATCTTTTTTTCATGAATGGAACGAGCTAGATCCATGAGAATGATGTCACCCAATTTATCGCATGGCATTACATATGAAATGTGAACATGTTTCTCAATAGAAATTTTTTTAATTTTATTTTATATGACTTTTTAATAATTTTTTTTAAAAATGTGCAATATCTCGAGAACGGTTCATGGTAGCGTTCTAAAATTTATGTCAATCGTTTTCTAATGACAAATTACAAAAGAAATGTCTATTTGCGTAACTTTATTAGTGATTTTGATTTTTTGACGATTTTTTCAAAATTTCATTTGAAAATTTAGGGGGGTTCTGAACATTCGATTGCGTATAAGAAAAATGGGCTTCCAGTGTTTATGGATTATGATTTTTGTACTAAATTTGGTTCGAATCGGTCCATTCGTTCGTCAGTTATCGTCTCCACAGACTCACTGACACACACACACACACACACACACACACACACACAGACATCACTTCAAAAATGTTTGATTCGTGATCAGGGATGCTTGAAACGTGCTCTCCCGTCGAAAACTCGAATTCGAATTTTCGACCCGGTCACAATACTTTCCTTATACATTATGTATATAAGGAAAGTAATAAAGCGGTTTTAGGACGGATACAACATTAATATGAATTAAAAAGAACTTTAAAAATCACGATTTTGACACAAGACGGATGCCATATTTTTTTTAAGTCGGTCACGTGCTCTTCATACAATGGTCACGTGATCTCTCCATGTAATAGGTGTAATTATTATTTTAATTTTAGTTAAAAAACTACTTTACATATTTTGCTGAAATTTTATTTATATATATATGGGATAATTTGAATATGTCCTAAAACTTTTGAAGTAATCTGTGAATTTTAAATCCGCTTAAAAAATGTTTGATAAATTACGTCCCATAGGGTTCAATGTATTTAACTTATTCAATCCGTGTTCAATCCAAAACTAATTGGGTGATATAATTCATTTACATTCCCATAGGTCCCACAGACCGTCTGAACATCACACTAGAATTTCATTTTGATAAAGTCATTTCTACGGCAGTTATCGTGCTAACGGACAGACGGACCGACAGACAGACAGAATAAACAAAGTCATAAATAATTTTGAACTATGCTGTAAAGTGTTAACAAAGTCATAAACACTTTTCAACTATGTTGTAAAGTGTTAAAAATCACTCATCCCACTGCTCTTGCTAAACTTCGAAAGTAATTGTCTACCACCGTAGGTTTTAGAACTCATCTATATTAAAAAGTTTCCAACTTGTACCAAAAGCGGGTTGGAAAATTTAGTAAAACAGTGCAAAATATAGCAGTGTTGAGGAATTTAATAAAGCACTTAACGCTGAAATCTTAAATTGCGCAATATGCTTTCTTCGCGATCTGCTCTCCTCGTTTTTAACACTTTACATCAAAGTTGAAAAGTGTTTATAACTTTATTCATTCTGTCTGTCTGTATGTCTGTCTATCTGTCTGTCTGTCGGCCATTAGCACGATAACTGCCGTAAAAATGACTTAATCAAAATGAAATTTTAGTATGTTGTTCAGACGGTCTGTCGGACCTAAGGGAATGTAAATGAATAATATCACCCAATTAGTTTTGGATTGAACCCGGGTTGAAGAAAATGAAATACATTGAACCCTAATGAGACCTAATTTTTCAAACATTTTTAAGCGGATTTAAAATTCATAAATTGCTTCGAAAATTTTAGGTGAATTGAGCGAAATATATTCAGTAGTTTTTTAAATAAAAATTTATATAATAATTACATCTCTCATATAAAGCGATCACGTGACCATGATATGAAAAGATCACGTGACCCACTTCAAAATGAAAAGTGGCATCCATCTTGTCTCAAAATCGTGATTTTTAAAGTCCTTTTTAATTCATATTGAGTGTTGTATCCGTCCTAAAACTGCTTTATTTTTGCTTAAATTCTGTGCATCTACATACTGAAACAACTCAATTACAATATATTTTAGTTTAAATGATCATCCAAATTTGATTATTTCTACAACGAAGCCTATTTTTCACTTATGTAAATTGTAAACAGCAAAATATGTAAAATGAGTTGTATAAGAATTGTGTATTTCTTTAACGCAAAATTATTTAGCTCATGGAGTCTGCATAGCTGATATGAATAAAATATTCATTGATTTTACAAAGAGAAGGACGATTTTTTCCGATAAAGTTTTAAGCATAAAGTTTAATTACTTGTAGCTCCATGGTCTTAAGTTTTTAAATAAAATAAATTATTTTAGTAATGTGATGAATGAAATGAATGGAAAAATGTTTATTGTGAATGAAATGCTGCTTTTATAGAGGGACCCAGGCTAGTTTTTTTTTCTATAGACGCCATTTGAATGAATGTCAGTTGTTTTCGATGAAGTTTTCAAATATAATAAATTAATGTAGAATTATGATAATTTTTAAATATAATACCGAGGAATGTATCGCATTTTAGAGATGTTTAAACCAGGCAATTTATATTTCGATGCCGTCATTTGAATGAAGTTCATTTTTTTCGATGAAGGTTTAAGTTTTCAAATATAATAAATTAATGTAGTATTGTGATAAGTTTTAAAATATTACCAAGGAATGTATTGCATTTTAGAGATGTTTAAATAATATTGCATTGAAGTTGGAAAGTGTTTCATAATCCGTGCTTTATGCATGATTGATCTTTCTTGATTAGATTTCTGGCGTCATTATAGGGTTGCTACAATTTTAATTCACAAGTATTTCTGATTTTTTAGGTTGTAGGTCACAATGTTGGCGAGGCTAACAGAAGTCGTATATGGATTTTTAATATTGGCGATTATATTTCGGAGGTGTTTTGTTGTCGCTTTTTAAGGGTCTTAAATAGGGTTGTTTATATTTTGCTTTCTCAGGCTGTTTTATCTGCGAGATACAAGTTGAGCGAAAATTCGGTAGTGTAGTGTCATGTTAGTGTTAAGAAGGATAGCGGAAAAAGCTGATGCGATGCTTATGGCACTTATTTGCATTACTACTGTATTATTAGTCTTTCGTTCTATTAATAAATGTGGCGGTAAAATGCAGACTCAATGTTTTTGTCAATGGGAATATCACAGTTTGCTGAATCTATATATACTAATTGCTAAGTGTCCGTCTGTCGCGCTTTTTAGACACTTCCCGAATAGATAGAGACTTGCAATTTCGTACACTGCTCGGTTGTTTGGTAAACCCCCATGGAAAAATCGAATTTTTTGAAATCTTTCTCTAGAGGGTTTGGTTATTCACACCAAAATGTTCGAAAAGTGAAAGGATAGGAAAGCATACTTTCCGATGAGATAAGGACTTCAAATTTAGTGTATGGGAAAACCGTTCGAAAGGAAGAAAGTGTGCAATTTCAGATTTTCAATATTTGCTACTCAAGCGGGTGCTGTGAACTGAAATGTTCGATTTGCCGAACAAATGAGAAACGCTTGCTTTGAAACTTGATAGAGGCTTTAAATTTGTTATATGGGCTAATCATTTAATGAAAACACCCAAGACAAAAGAGTTTTAAAAAAATGTTCGTTCAAGGGTGAACTCCCCAGAAAAACGCGTGAAAGTGAAATTACGAGAAATCTTGCTTCAAAATGCGATATAGACTTCAAATTTTATATAGCTGTAGATAGTTCGAAAGGAAGACCATGTGCAATTTCAGTTTTCCGACATTTTCTAATTTAGGGGTGCCGTAAAGCCAAATGTTCGATTCAAAATGTTTCGCGATAGAGAAATCAGATTTAGTTTACAGTTAGATAGTTTGAAAGGAACAAAGTGTGTAAATTCAGATTTCAAATAGTTGCTACTTTATTGGGTGCCGCACACCAATATGTTCCATTTTTCGAATAGATGAGAAATGCCTCCTTTTTTAGTGTATTTATGTGCACATTTTACTCATTGGAATACGGGGGCCGTATAGAAATTTTAATTTTGTATTTCTTTAAATTTAATGCCCTGAAAATTTTTATCGATTTCATAAAATTATGTTTCTTTTTTACGCAACTTTGTACTTTATTATATATAGCTAAGATCAATATTTAAGAAATAAAAGCCGAGGTCAATGTTTTTGAGACATCCTGTATAGCTCCTGTATAGTTAAATATTCATTATTTTCTATTGTTGAAACTAGTGCGTATTGGACATTATAAAATATAGTATTAGCTAAAGCTTAGCAATTAAAATTGTGCTTGTCTGTCAGTCTGTCTGTCTATGTAGTTTTTGTATCCACTCTAACTGAAAAACTAATTGACGTAATGTCATAACATTTGGTAGGTAAGTTCCTTGTGTATTACCATGTGTGCTGATTAGATTTTAGTAAGATTTGGGATAAAAGAGCCAGCCTATTTTTGCGAAATGGCCCGCAAAAATTGCCTTTATCTATTCTATCTGAAAAACTAATAGCCCGAATTTCACAAAATTTGGCAGATAAATCATTTGTAGGCTAACCTAGTGATACTTAGATTTTCATATGATTCGGGAAAAAACACTGCCTTTTTTGCAAAATGACCCGCAAAAATCGTTAAATCTAAAAATAAATGACTACGCATGCTCAAATATATCAATAAATACTTACTTTTAAGTAATTTTTGACGACAAAAATAATAAGGTGTATAAATAAAATAAAAATAACTCCATTACTCCAGGATTAGCCTTTTTCGAGATTTAGTTTTTTGGATTTTTGCTACCCCACCTTTGAAGATATGTCCAGTTACCAAATTAGAACGAAAATTGAATTAAACGTACAAATTTAATGTAATTTAAAATAGTTATGGCCGTTATTTTATTCTATTAAACTAAATTTAATGAATTATAGAAGAAATAAAGAGAACGTGAATATAAGTCTGCATTGATAGTCATGTTCTACACACATCAATTTTTTTTCTAGCTTTAATGATATTTTTTCTGAAACAAAAGTTATCTGAATAAGTAATAGCAGCTTAGTGTTTAATTAAATAATCCTTGTTACAAAAAATTCTGGAAGGAACGTAATAGCTTAATATTTATTGCAAAATGCTAAGCAAAGAAATATATTTAAAAGGCTAGTTCATTAGCGGAATTGTACAACCGCCGCTGCAAATTAAGTATATTTCAATGTTTTGTATACGAAAAATAGAAACAAAAATAAAACATGTGTGGTACAAAATGTTTAAAACCTTAACTTAAAAGCTTTTGATTTCTGAAAGATGCAGTCACATTTATCTTCATGATTTTTCCATTTACTCGTTATCTCAAAGATAATGTTTACAGATCTTTGCCGATAAAAAAACGGATATACATTTTTCCTTGTTCCAAAAATTTCAAAAGCAAACTGTCTGCCTCGTTTTATAAAGGTAACAATTTTGGTTATGTATGAGAAAAATAAGATTAAGTATTAAAAGATATAACATATGTAACGGGGTCTGAACAACCTCACTCTGAAGGTTAAATTGAGTACTAGTGTTACAAATGCAGACTCTCGAGATTGTCAACGACTGTACCATTTACTGAATCTTCATTTAAGAGTAGCACAATGAGCATAATATTGTTTTGCATAAAAAAGTAAAGGAATAAGAATGTTGTATAGATCTGAATCTGCACTTGAATCTGAAATCTGAAGGCAAAGACTGAATGACCCCACTAACTGTAGCTGATAAGAGTAACAATAAGTCTTCTTGCAATAAAGTGTATGTTGAATGGTTGAGGATACGTGGCTCTAATGCAGATGGTGATGTAAGTAATATTTTCACTTCTATGAGAGTTAAAAGTTGTGTAAACAAAACTGTGAAATTGAGATTTTAAACCGATTTTTAATTTATCTGTACATAAGCTGATAAGAAAAGTTAGTTTGATAGCAGAATACCAGTATTGTTTTTAAAAAAAACATACATGCTGCAATCGGTAATCGAAAAGCAGATCTTCGATCTAACCAGCCGGTGAACTACCGTTGAGTTACTGAGACGGAATTGCAAGATCACCTCATCGTCGATGTGGACTCCGCATTGCCTTCCTCTTCAGATGTCAGATTGACGTGTAACTGACAATCTGAATGACCACCTCATGATATTTTTAACCTTGAATGCCATTCTTTCTTCAGGTTAACTTCCTCCGTGTTGTTCGTTATCCTCTCATTTTTACTCTCCCTGCAATACATGGTAATGTATAGGGAAAGAATTGGAGTCATGTCGAAAATCGCAACTCGAGTTTTCGACGGATCTACACGTTTCAAGACCTCTAGAATACGAGAAAACCATTTTTAGCGTGATGTCTGTGTGTGTGTCTGTCTGTCTGTCTGTGTGTCTGTCTGTGTGTCTGTCTGTCTGTGCAGATTTTGTATCCACTCTAACAAAAAAACTAATGGACCGAATTTCACAAAATTTGGTAGGTAAGTCACTTGTGAGCGAGTCCAGTGCTGATTAGTTTTGGGTACGATTTGGAATAAAAAAACCCGCGTATTTTTGCGAAATGGCCCGCAAAAGCTTGTATGCACTCTAACTGAAAAACTACTGATAAACCCGCAAAAATCGTCAAAATCTAAACTAAAGAACTAGGTATACTCAAATATATCCCTTAAATGCTCGCTTAATACGTAATTTTTAACGACGAAAAGAATAAGACTAACCCCATTACACTAGGACTAGCCGTTCTCGAGATATTTTAGTTTATCGTACTTTCCCTACGCCACCTTTGAAAATAAGCCCGGTTACCGAATGAGAACGAAAATTGAATTAAAAGTGAAATAAATTTAATTAAAATAAAGAGAACCTTAATATAAGTCTGCAGGGAAAGTCATGTGCTGCTCACATCAGATTTTTTAAATCGGCGCTCAATATCTCAGAGTTCACTAAATCTATAAGAATTACTAGGACCACTTGAAGAATCCCAACATTATTGTTCTAACATGCAAGGTTAATTCATTCGGGTGTCATTCTAAAGATTCTTGTAGCGCTAACTGAGAAACGAACCACGGATCTTCCAACTGGACAGCTGACATTCTACCGTTTAGCTACTGGGATAGAATTGCTATCTCTTGCCACCGAAGTCGTCTGGGCAATTTTATTTTTAATTAAGTGGAAAGGAAGGACTGTTCTGTTGTATTTTTGGTTGGTTCTGTTATTATATTTTATTATTATTTCTGCTGTTCCGTTATGTCTGTGTTTTTGTGCTTCCCGGTCATCCGTTGTAACTTCTCTGCACCCTTTTTGTGATCTGGATGGATTGTGTAATAAAAAATAATAAATAAAGTTATAGGAAGGGAGGCGAAAATCTAATCTAGGAGACTAGTACGTTACCTAATAAGCTACAAGAACTCGAAAGAAAAAATATCATATATTCCTCTCAAAAGTATAAGTATGTAATATCCTGACATCAATCAATCAGCTTTCATTTGTTAATTACAAAACCTTCAATTCTTACATTATGGTCTATATTGGATCACACGCCAATATTGGATATTCTATATTGAATCACACCCACTAAATGACTTAAACTCCTGATCAAGGATTCTAGTGGCCTATGCACTGCTGACATGGATGAAACACATACTTATGATACATGGGACTAGAATGATACCTGGGAAGTTCATACTAGAATAATGAAATTATACAATAATAGAACTCGAACTCCTTCATATCCAAGATTCGAACAGACCATCCGATTTCAATTCGATATATATTACTTTCCTTATATACATAATATATAAGGAAAGTGTTGTGACGATGCCGAAAATTCGAATACGAGTTTTCGACGAGAGAGCACGTTTCAAGCATCCCTGATCACAAATCAAAAATTTTTTAGGTGATGTATGTGTGTGTGTGTGTGTGTGTGTGTGTGTGTGTGTGTGTGTGTGTGTGTGTATGTGTCAGTGAGTCAGTGGAGACGATATCTCACGAACGAATGGAGCGATTCGAATGAAATTTAGTACAAAAATCACAGTTCGTTAATACTGGAAGTCTATTGTTTTTAAACGCAATCGAATGTTCAGAAATTCCTCCCTAAATTTTCGAGTGAAATTTTGAAAAAAAAAATATCAAAAAAGCAAAACCATTAATAAAGTTACGAAAATAGACAGTTCTTATGTAATTTTTCTTTAGAAAACGATTGACATAAACTTTAGAACGCTAGCATGAACCGTTCTTGAGATATTGAACATTTTTCAAATAAATGTATCAAAAAATCCCATAAATTAAAAGAAATATTAACTGCTGAGAAACATGTTCACTTATCATATGCAATATCATGCGATAAATTGGGTGACATCATTCTCGTGGATCTAGCTCGTTCCATTCATGAGAAAAGATACTTTGAGTAATACTTTTGTATTTGAACGTCAATAGTCATTTATATGCCATTTATATGAATAACTTATTTCTCCGTTCATAACTCTTGGCGAGATTTTGGCGACGAATTTAATGGAATGTCGCCAACTTGACGAATTTTTTAAATGTTGCCAAATTAACAAAAATCTCGCCAAATGGATGAAAATGACGCTAAATCAACGCAAATTCAACTAATTGTCGAAAAGTCAATATCTTGGAAAGAATATTAGTATCTACTATAAGAAAAACCTATTTTCCCTTACTGTAAAAGTAGTAAATTCATTGCATTCTTTAAAAAAAGTCATGTGTTGCCCTCATCAGATTTTTTTAAAACAGTGATTAAGTGCAAATAGTCACTCATATTGAATGCAACTAATTTAATTAACTGCTTAAATATATATACTGCCTTCTGCATATTTATATTTATTTAAATGTAGCATAGACCTCAAACAGAAATAAAATTTACATGAAAGAATTTGTTTTAGTGCAATGACTAGCAGCTTGGAACCAAATTTTATCGCTCTAATACATGAATATAAGATTTTTTTACGGATGCTGATGAGAGGGGGGCAGAAAAATAACACGGATGTTTTATGTTGATTAAAATACGAGGGGGTAAAATGTGTTTCATGTGATAGCTAAAACATTGTAAAATATTATAATATGAAATAAAAAAATTAACCACTTTAAGATAAAAAGAAAATTATTTAATTTATGTAGTCAGAGTCAGAGAAAGGTAAGCTAAAAGTGATCAAATTTTTATTTCCTTTAGCTGTAGAAAAAGAAATGGAAAAACAAATCTGAAAGAATTATCAGAGATTTATCAACTTGTATACATGAAATGTAACACGAAATTTCTCTGATATTTTAAAATCATTTCTTATATTTATACTGTATTTTAATTTTCACCTCGTTTTTAACACTTTTCGACATAGTTTAAAAGTGTTTATGACTTTGATCATTCTGTCTGTTTGTGTATCTGCCCATTTTAACGATAACTACCGTAAAAATGTCTTCAATATGAAATTTTAGTATGTTGTTCAGACGGTCCGTGGGATATTCCGGAATAAAAGCGAATAATATCTCCCAATTAATTTCGAATCCCTGGGGAAAAAAATAAAACACCTTGAACTCCATGGGACTTTCAAATATTTTTTAAGCAAAGTTAAATCCAAAATTCGCTTCGGAAATTTTAAAACATATTCATATTACCACATCAAATGTGAAAAATAATTCAGCAACACATTTTGAGTAGCTTTTTAAATAAAAATTGAAATAAAAATTACACCCATGCCACATGATTCCAGTCACTGCCAAAAAACTGCCGCCGTGTTCATGCGGAGCACGATTACGTTAAACATGTGGGTCCGAAAGTCCTTCCGAGAGGTTGGTGGTAGGGGAAGGAGGGTACGGTCCCTGTGGATGCCTCCCCCACTGGGTTCCGGTCTAAATTGGGTGGCACTTCCCGACCGTCCAAACTGTTACATTACACCTTTCTGGTAGGTCGGACGGTCTGGGTTTAAACAACAACAACCCATGCCACATGAAGAACCATGCTAGATGACGATATTACGTGATTGATTGCAAAATAAACTATGGATTCCAGTTTTACCACTGCAACCGTAAATGTTTAAAGATCGTTTAAATTTTTATTTAGTGTTGCGTCCGTAATAAAACTGTTTTATTCTTACGTATTATCTGTGTATTTTAATTATGGGTCAGCTCAATTACAATATCTTTTGTTTTAAATGATCACTAAATGATCTTTAAATGATCATTATTTTAAATGATCTTTAAATGATCATTATTTCTACACCGAAGCCTAATTTTAACGCTATACTATAGCATGCAGAATGTAAACAAATCAAGCAATTGTAGGATGAGTTGTATCAGAATTGCTAAATATTTTTCGCGAAAATTTATTTAGCACGAAAATAATTAATCTCTCTTGTTTTTTTCTGCTTTCTTGCTTGATTAAATACATTTAAAGCAACTGTATCATTTTGATATATTTGGTCTGAAATATTGTCGTAACCATTTAATCATTACTTTTACATAACAAAGACAAAACGGGAACTTTATGTTTTGTTTCCATACCAATTCAAAGAGAGAAACACATTTTATTTTCTTCATATTCTTTATGCATCATTTTTATTTAATTTCTTTCTGCATTTAAAACAAATTTTTGTTTTAAAATATAACTGACTATTTCCATATCTTCACATTCCTGTACTTTACATACATGTATGAATATTTTACATGTCTGTCTAAGGTGGAACACTAATTTTTGATTGCATTCGTATCATTGTTCAATTTTATTAAAGCAAAAAGCCATATTTAAATTGTGGAACAGGATACGGATGGACGCAGACAGATCGTTAAAATTGTTCCTGTTTTAATTATGGATCTAAAAATTAATGCTTTCGGAAGTTTGTTCAAATTAATAAAATAAGGTATATATAATTTAAAAAAATTTAACAAAATTTAATTTTATTGATCAGTGTATGTTTTCTGAAAATCAAACTATAGTTTTATTTTTTAAAAGAATGCAAGTTCTTTTAGAAGATTAATTAAATTCAATATTTCTATTATCATGAATTTAACCATATAACGAACTATGCAAATGCAATAAACTGTTCATTACCAAACTCCTGGGAAAAGCTGCAATAAAATTCGAACCAGTACGCAATGCATGTTATTTGCAAATATGTTAATAATAATAAATCTGCCACTATTAATGGAAATTGTAAACTTTTCGGAGTTTACAATGTTAAATAACTTGAACCAAGTGCCCGTTCTTTATCACCAGCAAATCCAATTTATAATCATCCAACTGCTGAAAGACATGAAACATAGAATTCAAACCAGTACGCAATGCATGTTAATAGTAAATCAAAAAATTTCTTCTGAATCAAAGTCTTACAGTTAATTTTTTTTTAAGCATTCCATATTTCGAATCTTCAACCTGTAAATCCAAGTTAAACTCTTAAAAATAACTAAAGTGGTCTCATATATCATTCATAAAAGCATTTCAAAATGCAATAAACCATTCTCAATAACAACACGATAATATATCATATAAAAGTCCTTTACTAAAATACTTGTGACTGCAATTCAACATAAGAATATATTGTATAAATATATCATTCGAATCGACATAAGGAACTTTAATTGGGCAGTCTGGGAGCACAATTCCAGCAATGACAAATGCGTGTGCCCTACGGGTAATGTAGATCGAAAATTTTCTTATTTGTCTTGGAGCAATTTATTTTATTTTCTCATAGCTTGTTGTTTTTCTTTCTACTTAATATACTTTTGGAATTTATATCATTCTAAAGAGTTTAGATTTTTATATCAAATGTACAGATCACATGAAGAATAAAAGGATGGAAAAATTCCCAGTATTTAAGTGATGTGTTATATTTCAATGAAATTGTATTCTAACTAAATAAAAAAGCAAGTATTCATCTACTTAACAGTGCTGGTTTTATATCAAATTAGATATAAAAAACGGGATTTGACCTATCTTGAAATTTTCCCTATTGTTTCTCAATAAGATTTAACTTTTCCATGTCTTCCATCTTCCGTCTTTCTTTCATTATTTATCTACCTTTTACAGGTTTTAAGCCTTTTCCCACTATTTTATATGATGAATTAATTCATATGTCCTTCGAAACCGGTTGGTCTGCTCATACATATTGTAATGCCAGAAATGTAAAGTAATAAATATTTGGAAGGATTAAAAAATAATGGAACCAGGAATGCGTGCGGATTATCCCCACGCTAAGCAGATGGGCGATAATATACAGGTGGCCCCATATCTCACATACCACGCCCATGTTTACATACCACGCTAAGCCGTTTGGCGACAACCGAGACGGCGACGCCATGTCTACGGATTAGCCCTCAGCTCTGCATTTCAGCACGTGGACCGCGGACCGAAAAAGGGATATAAGTGAGAGTTGCTCGAAGTGGGAGTCAGAAATAGTCCAATTGATTTTGTCACAGGAATTAAATGAGGGACAGGATGTTTTATTTTCTCCAATAAAAATGGCAAGAACATTAATCACGGATGAAGCGATCCAAAGTATAGAAAATAAAAATAAGATTAGAATGTTGTTATACAATGAAAAAAATTGCCAAATTACACTTAATAAAAATATGAACGTGGGTATAATAACAGAACAAATCGAAATTGTTGATACAAAAAATAAAAGCAGTAAACCCACGTTGGAAATTAATAATATTCAAAATTTAAATAAAACAGATTATCAACAAATTCGGGAATTAAGAAAGAAAGAAATATCTCCAGACGATTTTCAAGTACAGCACTTAAATAAGGAAGATAGAAATAAAGTTATTGCATTAATGATGACCAATACAGAGGTTTTTTCAAAGTCATATGCTACCCTAGGTAAAACATCAGCAATAGTACCGAAAATCGAACTCATGCACAATTATCCTATTCAGAGTCGACCATACCCAATTCCGAGAGCAGTACGAGAAATTGCGCAAAAAGAAATTAGGGAATTATTGGAAAATGATATTATTGAAAGTTCACAAAGCACGTACGCTAGTCCCATAATTCTTGTAAAGAAACCAAGTAAACCAAATGAAGAACCTAAATATAGACTTGCTATTGATTATAGGGCCATAAACGCGTATTTACCACTTTTGCCAATAAACTTACCAAAGGTGAAGGATATATTACAAAATATCGCTGGTAGTAAAATTTATACAGTTATGGATTTGAAGGCGGCGTTTTTTCAGATCGAACTAAGAAAACAAGATAGAAAGGCCTTAACGTTCACAACTTTTATGGGAAATTTTAATCCTAAAAGAATTCCGTTTGGTCTTAAAAACTCAGGAGCATATTTTCAACTTTTAATGAACAAAGTGTTAGGAGATCTATCAGAGTTAAAAATATACTTTTACTTAGATGACTTAGTCATATGCGCACAAAATAACGACGAAATGTTAGAGAAAATCAAAATTGTTTTCCAAAGATTGAAAGAAAATAATTTAACACTCGACCCGGCGAAGTTACAGATATGCAAATCGCAAATTGAATTTTTAGGATATAAAGTAAATGCGAATGGTATAAGCCCATCAATAAAAAACTGTGCAAAAGTGCAAAATTTCAAACAACCCCAAACGGTTAAACAAGTAAAAAGCTTTCTTGGGACAACAAACTATTTTAGAGGTCTGATAAAAAATTATGCACAAATTGCAGAACCGTTGGTAAATTTGACAAAAAAGAATGTTAGGTTCGAGTGGAATAATGAATGTAGAAAAGCTTTTGAAAAATTAAAAAATGCAATTTTTAAAGAACCAGTTGTAAGACAGCCTGATGAAGTAAACCCGTTTGTCTTAACTACGGATGGCTCAGGTAAGGGAATTAGTAGTATTTTGATGCAAAGGGTAAATGGAGTCGATCATGTTATCGAATTTTATTCAAGACCTGTGAACCCGGCAGAGAAGCGTTATCCTGCAATAAAGCTAGAATTGCTAGCTATACACGCATCCTTACAACACTTCAGAGAATATCTGTTCGGAAGGAGTTTCACCTTGCTGAGTGACGCAAAATCCCTTATGTACCACATAAAATTAGATAAAATGCCAAATATCATATCGAGGTGGCTAATTGACATAAGTCAGTATGATTTTAAATTCAAATATCAAAAAGGTGAAAATAACGCAAGTGATTATTGCTCGAGATATGTATTTGACAATGATAACCAAATCAAATATGTAAATACTTTAATTAAAAATGATGAGATAAATGTGGAGAAAATATTAGAGCAACAAATGGTAGATGAAAAATTAAGTAAAATTAGAGAGGAATTACAAAAAGGAAGAAACCGATATCACAATAACAAGGTATACTATATTGATAGCCAAAATAAACTGTTAATGGTAAAGAAGGAAAATAAAAGACAAACGTATAGGAAAATAAATGAGAATAAGATTGTAATACCGCACTCGCTAAAGGGAAAGATAATAGAGATAGCACATTTCCCTCATTTCGGAGTAAAAAAGACATACCAATTACTTTCAAGAAAATATTTTTGGATAGGGGCTTTCCAAGACGTGGAAAATTTTTGTAAGTCTTGTAATCAATGCTTATTAGTAAAACACAAAAATATACCACCAGCCAGACTTCAGGCTATGCCAGAAATATTAAAACCAGGAATATATTTACAACTGGATTGCGTAGGAAAACTACCGCGCAGTAATGGAGGAAATAATTTTGTAATTACAATTGTAGACATGTTTTCACGATACTTTGAGGCCTATGCAGTCAGAGACATTACTGCTAAAACAATAGTGAATAAGCTAACAAACTTCGTGACAACTTATGGAGTTCCAATTATTATTCAAAGCGATAATGCTCAAATTTTTAAAAGTAAAGAATACATAGATTTTACAAATGCATTAAATATTGAAAGGCGATACAGTTCGGTTTATTTCCCAAGTTCTTTAGGTCGTTGTGAAAGAATACACAGAGACATGAAACAATGTATAATGTGTTTGTCAAAGACTACGTTTGAATGGGATGAATCTTTAAAATGGTTTAAGTTTTATGTGAATAACACTATTAACAGTAATACAGGATTTGAGCCTTCATTCCTGTTCTATCTTAGAGATTTATCATTGCCATTTGAAAATATTAAACAAACAAACATACCAAGTAAGGAAGAAATAGATATAATGTATAGTGATGTAAATAATTATAAAAATTATGTGGCACAGCATTTAAAAAATATAGATAAAGTAGTGAAAGACGCATCGGAACAACAAAAGCTGGTAAATGACAAACAAATAAAGAAATATAAAATAGTGAGAAAAAACGATATATTTATAGGAGCGACAGTGTACCTAAAAAAGTTCCTAAAACCAAGGGTATTAGAGGATCGATATGATGGACCATTTAGAATTACGAAATTAGTCCGAAATAATAATGTTATAATATGTCTTAAAAGTGATGAGAATAAAACTTATAAAGTGCACATAAATAAACTATACATGGCAGCGGAGCGAAAACAATATTTGAAAGATAGTGACGAAAGCGAATCAAACCACACGCACACACAGGACAAAGAAAAAAATCAAAATGAGAAAGTGATTAGAAATAATGATCAAAGTCAAATTAAGGAAGGGAAGGTTACTAAAGAAAAGCAATTAAACTGTGAAAATAATAGAAATGATGATGAGGTTTGTTATAATGCCAGAGGGTATAATTTTCGCCCTCGAATTGTTGTAAATAGTAATTTCATAAAACAAAGAATATGAAAAATATGTAAAAAGTTTGTAATTAATGTCATAAATAGAAAGTGATAATTGAGTGTATATGTATATGTTTTTATGTTTTAAATTGTGGATATAAGTATATTTCAAAAAGTATGTTATGTATTTCTGACATTACATATATGGCAAGTTCAAAAAAAAAAAAAGAAAAAAAAAAAAAGGTGAAATAACAAAGTAATTTATAAATAATATGGTGGTATGGAATTCAACCATAACCAAGAATCGGAAGTTGATAGTTGCACTACTACAATATGTTACAAAATGAAATGATAACAAGAAAATGTATAATAATAATAAAGTAATGAATGCTGTTATGTAATGATATGTCGTATGTAAATAATTATGTAAAAGGAGAAATGAAAATTATGCATTGCAAATAATATATATCAAAATTTACAATTTAATAATAATGTGAATGTTGGTAATCCTCATGTAATTTATGGTACATTATGTCAATTATGAATAATGGACTAACTTGACAGGGAACTATCAAGAAACTACAAAGAACTATCAAAGCTATGAGTTGTACGAGGCTAAAAAGTGGAACTCAGCCTTTCTCACGATGGATGAACATATGTGTTTGCGAGGAACCATTGTGAACTTAATTTCTTACCACTGGGGTGAAACTGTGGGAGAGTAACTTTTGGACTTTTTTTTCGCGGGGGGGTGAGAATGTAATGCCAGAAATGTAAAGTAATAAATATTTGGAAGGATTAAAAAATAATGGAACCAGGAATGCGTGCGGATTATCCCCACGCTAAGCAGATGGGCGATAATATACAGGTGGCCCCATATCTCACATACCACGCCCATGTTTACATACCACGCTAAGCCGTTTGGCGGCAACCGAGACGGCGACGCCATGTCTACGGATTAGCCCTCAGCTCTGCATTTCAGCACGTGGACCGCGGACCGAAAAAGGGATATAAGTGAGAGTTGCTCGAAGTGGGAGTCAGAATTGGTTAAGGCAGGCTGTTGGAGTTAGACTAGTCAAGAAGAAGCGGCGGTAGCAGAGTTAAGAGTTGTGTGTGCGTCTCTGATATAGGAATTCGAAGGAGAGCTCATGTTCATCTGGTATTGCAAGTGTAAAGTGTGACAAAGCATCGGTGTTACCCAAGTTATATGAACGAAGATCAGGTACCGTACAATTAAACTATATGAGGATAACCTCTTTGTCTAAATTTGTGTTTTTAAGGAAAAGCTAATTAATGCATCCCACCACGTGCTCCAACCAAATATCAATTCATCTGGCATTACACCCCCCGAACTACCATTGAGATGTATTCCACTATTGTGATATTTATTTAATTTGTAAAACTAAAGAGTGTAAATTGAGTATGTGATAAATAAATGTTTGTTCCTTTACTATTAACCTTAATTTTTAGTTTGTTAACTTAGTATCCCGTTAAGCACAGAAATAGGTGGGTTTTGCGGCCACCAACGCAATGTACACAGCAGTAAGTTTTAGAACAGATTACATGTATAATTAATATACTAATAAATAATTAATTTAATGTAAAATGCATTTTTGACAATATTAATTTTAATCAACAAAATTAATAATCGGCACACATATTATAGCTGGTTTAAATGTTTCAATTATATTGGGTGACACTGTCTCAGGGCGTCTAATTAATTACCTTATTCCTTCAGGTAGGTCAATCCCAGCCCGAGATTTGGATGCTCAGCCTCATAGGTGAGCCCTCGGGTCTGGGTTACGGAAGGTAGGTCGGTGGTCTGAGTATGAAGTAGAACCTCTTTTAAACTTCTGACGTCACTTCCGTTATTGTCTAGTAAGTTTTCTCCTCGTTTAGTTGTTTCTATTATTTTTGCTATCCGTTTTCTTATTGCCTTTGTTTTTTGCTATATATTTTCTCTGATATTTTATCCGTTTACCATTTCTAGCCTGCTGTTTTGGCGTTTTATTCTCACATGTCTCTCTGAGGCGATGGCAACATTTTTTCCTCCTACCTTCAGTCACTTGTTCTATTCTAAGCTGCCGATCTAACTTAAGTAAGCAAGGTGCATTTCTTGTCTGTCCTGAAGAAGAAGTCTTTTTTTTGTCTTTAAAGTCGGTATATCAATTTCCATTTGTATATATGTTGTTTTTACATTGTTTGAATTCATACTTTCTTTATATTTATGATTTTATTTTCTACTACTCTATATTCTTTATACATTCTTTTCGAGTATTACGCTCAAGGTATTGAAGTATAATGCCATTTTTATACGTGTCGGAAGTTTCGAGTTTTAGCTGCAGATGGCACACATACAAAAACAGAGAGGGAGACAGAGATACACATGCACAAGAGCACATACATTTCCACGTACATTTCCACATACATTTCCAAGAGCACATACTATTATATAGGATTTTTCCACATTATGAAAATTTCCACATTATAAAAATTTATAAAATGTCATGTGTTAGATACCATACATGAAAGTTAATGTAAGAGATTATGATCTCGTAAATTTTGAGGGTTTTCATTGGTTTATGTGAAAAAAATGCTTTTATTTATATTAAAGCTCCTTCTGTATATCTTGAGTATTCAAATACCGACAGAACCGTAAATCCTTAAGGCATATCCCCAATGCCATTTTTATGTGTTATTTGACATTTTTGTTGTTATTTCTGTCTTGAATTTAAGCAGCTTCAAATTCAGAAAATTGCCTATTTGAAAATCTCTATATGTTTTGTATAACCAGTGAAGTCTTAAATGCATGCATATAAGGAAATACAATACTCTATATGTTCAAATATTTATGTTTTGTTTTTGGAGAACTTTCTTTTGCTTAATTTTTATATTGTTAGTAAATGATCTATAGATAATACCAGTCCACGAATATTTTATTATCAAGATAAAAATAGTTATTATACGTAATTATTTTATAGATAACTTTGAATTTATCAGCCATTATTGCCCATATCGTGATTTTATTCGTTTACCATTACCCGATATAAGTGAGAGACATGTATCAACAATGAATGTAAGAAATATTTATATACAGTTTTTTTTCTCTCTCTCTCTATATATATATATATATATAAATATATATATATATATATATATATATATATATATATATATATATATATATATATATATATATATATATATATATATATATATATATATATATATATATATATATATATATATATATACATACACACACAATTGCTTACAGCATTAAAATATATTAAATGTTATTTTTAACTAATAATCATAATCTATCACTAAATCTTGTGAAACTAACCACTGACAGCCAGCTACATTTCAAATTTCTTTTCCCATTCATTATTAATACACTGCAACATTGTAGTTAATAACAAAATAACAAAATAATAGAACTCAAAGAATATCGGCAAAATTCTGCAATAAATTTTGCCTTCTGTATAAGAAATTATTCGACCGTAAATAATATTACGCTGAGAAAGATACTTTTTCAAAATGACCTAACCTACTCATCGATATTGATATCGATTTGAAAATTTGTGGGTTAATGGAACTCATATCATGTAGATATAGGTTACTGATACAAATGCCTTAAATAGAGAAGTTAAGTTTAGAGTTTCAGTTTATACAATAAGTTTACATTTTAAGAAGTTTCAGTTTAACTTTAATTTTAAGATTACATTTATGGTGAATATTCAGTTTACATTTTAAGTAAGAATTTACATTTTCAATTATCATCTTAAATATAACTTTCAGTAATATATGGATAAGAAATTAATTTGAAAAGCATTATAAAAATAAATAAATGTTAGCGAACAAAAGAATCTAATGTGAGAAACACACGACGTTCGAATTAGATTCAAATTTATTTTCTCTTTCATTCGTAATTCATTAAATTCAGTTTTATTACACAAAATAACCCGGATAATTATTTGAACCACTCTGAATTTGAAGTTGTAATTCAAATTTCGTTTTTATTTGGGGATTGAACGCATTTTCAAAGGCAATGTGGCAAAAATGCACTAAAACTAAAACATCTTGAAAACAGACAGTCCTAGAGTTATGTTAGTCTTATTCCTTTTGTCCCTAAAAAGTGAGTATAAAACAAGCACTTAATTGATACATTTGAGCATATATGTATTCTGAGAAATTTTGACAATTTCTGAGGGTCATTTCGGAAATAAAAAGCAGGCTATTTTTTCTAAAAGTGCCAAATTCTAATATGCGCCCACAAATGACTTGTCTGTCACCCTCAAATTAATGTAACCCACAAATGACTAATTTATCAAATTTTAGGAAATTTGGTGAATTAGTTTTTTAGTTAGAGTGGATAGAAAATAATTCTTTGGGCTATTTTGCAAAAATAGGTAGGTACTATTTCCCGAATCATATCAAAATTTAATCAGCACTAATAGAACCTGCAATTGACTTACCTCCTAAATTTTGTAAAAACTGATCCATTAGTTTTTCAGCAAGAGTAGATACATATATTGCACAGACAATCAAACCTACCGACTCAAACACACACACAGATCTCACGCTAAAGTGTGTCTTCGTGCTCTAGAGTGCTTGAAACTTGGAGCTTCGACAAAAACTCGAATTGGGGTTTGATTGCAATACTTTAACTATACATTACCATATATTGTCGGAAAAGTAAACATATTCTTTAAAGTAAGAAAGTCAAGGCTACGAGTCTTCTCTGTATCATATAATTGATGTGTCTGTGTGTCTACCATATCTAAATTTTAGAGCAATCCACAGTGACTGGGCTTTTCATAGAATTTGACATGGATGTACTTGAAAAATTAAGAAATCAAGACGAAGATCTTATTCAGACGGATTTTGCACATGTACGTCATCTTCAGAAACCGATAATATGTTAACTCCAAGTGCTACAATGCACAAATAATTACCTCTGCCTCACAAGTATTTGGCACTGCCTTTGAGCATGTAGAATAATTTGATTGAACAATAAAATACCATGCTAATTTTTCTATGTATGTCAAAAACACTTAATGTAGTGAAATTAAAATGAAAATATATAAATGTATTTGGTCATTTATTTAAAAGTATACAAACTGAAGGATGGTTCCAATAACAAGTTGCAAGATGAAAGACAGTACAAAATGTTAATAATATAAACACCTTGATTTATCCGTCTGTTTATCGTCCTCTCTCTGGGTAACGCTTGGCGAACATTTTAGAGACGAATCTGAATATATATCGCCAACTTGGCGACTTTCTTTTAAATGTTGCGAAATTGATGAAAATGTAGCCAAATCGATAAAAATGACCCCAAATTGAAAGAAATGACGCCAAATCAATAAAATTAATTGAGTTTTGAAAGGCAATAGCATTGTGATGAAGTTTCGGAAGCATTTATTTGTCAGTCCAACCGTCCCACTTAGCGACAAATTTGGCGAATTTTAAATGTCACCAAAATTTTCAAAATTTCGCCAAATTGACGAAAAGGTCGATAAATCGATAACAATTTCACCAAATTGATAAATATGACGCAAAATTAATGGAATTAATTGCGTTTTGAAAGGGGATAGTATTGTAATGATATTTTGGTAGCGTTCGTTTGCTTGTCCGTCCTATCGTCTCACTTGGCGACAATTTGAAGAAATTTTAAAATGTTACCAAATTGATTAAAATATCGACAGATTAACGAGAATGTTGGCAAATCGATAAAAATGTCTTCAAATTGTTTAAAATGACGCCAATTCAATAAATCCGTTGTGTTTTGAAAAATGATAGTATTGTAATGATGTTTTGGCAGCGTTTGTCTGTCAGTCCAACTGTCCCACTTTGCGACAATTTTGGCAAGCTTTTTAAAAATAAATTAAAATTGAACAAAATATACAAAAATTAACTAACATGTCACTAAATCGATGAAAATTTAATATCTTGGAAAAAATATAAGAATATAATGTAAGGAAAAGTCATTTATCTGTTCATTCTCTCGTGACGTTTGGCAAAAAAAATCGGCAAAGAATTTTTCGGGATGTCGCAAGTATCGCCAAATTGATAAAAATGACGCCAAATGGAAGGTAATATTTTGCAAATTTTGAATCCAGTCATATGACGGGCACACTTTCTATGCCTTTTAAAAGCATTAGTAAAGGAACGAAAATTATCAAGACTATCATGAAAGTTGTAGTTTATAAAGTTATTAATGACACAGTAACATTCAACATTAGAGCCAATATCTCCTTCAGCAGATAAACAAACAAACTTAATATTCAATACTTAGCAACACAAAACCTGATTTCATTAATCAGTGTAGTATTTGAACCTATTAACTGGAAAGTCCATGCTACCCACTGTTCAAGAATTATTCATTCTACAAAAATTCTCCAACTATAATTTATATAAATTTTCTAACAATCATAATATATTAGGTTGTTAAATTAGGTTAAGTAGAATTAAAATGTAATCCTAATAGGCTTGATAAAATAAGCTCAAATTTAGCAGACAAAATTATATTTTCTTTTGCTTTGTTTCTTAAAAGAAAAACGCAACTTCTAGTTCTGTTCGTTTTGATATCTAAATACA
The DNA here is from genome assembly GCA_951213105.1 of Amaurobius ferox. NCBI lineage: Eukaryota > Metazoa > Arthropoda > Arachnida > Araneae > Amaurobiidae > Amaurobius > Amaurobius ferox. Next base: position 135,406,204 of record OX578140.1, read on the forward strand.
CAAAGTATATCTAAACTCTTTTGTATGAAACAATAAATTAATTTACATTGTGGCTCTTTTGTAAAGCTTGAAATCCAACATAATTCATTTAATATCTTTCCTAAGTTACAAAAGAGGAACTGATTATTCTATTATGCATTCATGATATTTCCGTCATTGAATGCTTCTCAACCTTTGTGAGAGCGCGGCGCGGTATAAGAGGGTCCGGTCTCAACAAATTTACTTATAAATTATTTTTTAAATTCATGCATCAAACTAACATAAATATAATAATTATTCATGACATAATCATAAAGCATATTACTACATTTATGTGTATACTGTGGCATGTTGACAAATATAAATTTACATTTAAATAAGTTATCAATCACTGCCCTGATGAAATATTGTTGCATACTCTAATTCACCGTAGAAATCTGCTAAACAGTCGTATACTTAAATTTAAATTCGGCTTGGTCACTGACATTTCCTACTCATATGCTATTTGGGCTTTCTAGTCCTTTTGACACATTCATAAATATCATTTTCCTTAGAACATTTCAAAAATAAAACATTTATTCATAAAACAATGTGCATATAAAACTAAAACGACAAATTCCAAGAGAATATCTCGCGGTCTGGTATAATTAATTTCGGAGCCCAGTTGTTGACAAACAATGGTAGAGAAGATTACGAATTGAGTATTCAACCATTTCGAAAGTATAATAAATATGGGTTTTATAATAAGCTTGAAAAATAAATACAGGATGATTTAAAAGTCAGAAACATTAAATTTTAAAATCTTACAATGTACTGAAAAATGTATATAGAAGATTTTTTTTCAATTAGGTGGCAGTGATATACCCTCAAAATTATACCATACTTATCGTCTGTTCTTTATATTATGCCAGGCGATAATTAGACCTATCAATTTATCAGTCGATGTACATGTCGTTTTTGCCGAGGGAAACAATTTTTATTTACGAGTATTATTTTCCGTTTAAAACATGGTAATGCTTAGGGAAAGTATTTGAATCGCGTCGAAAATCAGTACTCGAGTTTTCGAGGGATCTACGTTTTGAAACTTCTAGAACACGAAAATACCATTTTAGTATGACGTCTGTGTAAACGTTTGTGTGACGTCTGTGAAATGTAAGTATCCACTCTAGTTTAAAAAAAGTTCAACGAAATTTCACAAAATTTGGTAGGTGAATCATCATTCGTGGGTAAGATGTACTTATTCGGTACGATTCAGGAAAAAATAAATTGTTATGTTTTTCAAATCGGGAACCAAATCGTTTGTAACCATACTATCTGAAAAACTAATTAAACGATTTTCACAAAAAATGATAGACAAGCCACCTGTGGGATACTCTGGCCCTAAATGGTGCGTAAAAATTTCATAAACATAAAATAAAATAAAATATTACGTATGCTCAAATTCATCAATTGTTTTATAATTGTTTTATTCGTAAATTTTAACGGCGAAAAAAAATAAGACCAATTCTGTGATGCTAAGACTAATCGTTCTTGAGATATTTTAGCAGTTCGCATTTTTGCCACGCTGAATATGAAAAAAATCTGATGTGGGCAGCACATGACTTCCCTTATATAATGCAATGAATTTACTACTTTTACAGTTAAAAAAATGTTATTCGTATAATAGATACTTAAATTCTTTCCATGATATTGAATTTTCGTAAATGAGTCGTCATTTTTATTGATTTAGCGTCATTTTTATCCATTTGGAGAGTTTTTCGTTAATTTAGCAACATTAAAAAACGTCTCCAAGATGGCGACATTCCACCAAATTCGTCGCCAAAATCTCACCAAGCGTTATGGACGGAAAAATAAGTTATTCTTACAGCAGATAAATGTCTATTGGTGTTCAAATACAGAAGTATTACTCAAAGTATCTTTTTTCATGAATGGAACGAGCTAGATCCACGAGAATGATGTCACCCAATTTATCGCATGGTATTACATATGAAAAGTGAACATTTTTTTCAATAAGAAATATTTTTTTTGTTTTATATGACTTTTTGATAATATTTTTGAAAAATGTGCAAAATATCCAGAATGGTTCATGTTAGCGTTCTAAAATATATGTCAATCGTTTTCTAATGACAAATTCCATAAGAAATGTCTATTTGCGTAACTTTATTAGCGGTTTTGATGTTTTGACGATTTTTTCAAAATTTCACTTGACAATTTAGAGGGGGTTCTGAACATTCGATAGCGTATAAAAACAATAAGATTCCAGTGTTTACGTATTGTAATTTTTGTACCAAATTTTGTTCGAATCGGTCCAGTCGTTCGTCAGTTATCGTCTCCACAGGCTCACTGACACACACACAGACACACACACACTCACATCCTTTCACACACACACACATACTTTCACACACACACACATACCTTCACACACACACACACACGCACATACTTTCATACACACACATACTTTCCCCCCCCCCCCACACACACAAACATCACCTCAAAAATGTTCGATTCGTGATCAGGGATGCTCGAAACGTGCTCACCCGTCGAAAACTCGAATTCGAATTTTCGGCCTCGTCACAATACTTTCCTTATACATTATGTATATATGGAAAGTAATAAGTAGAGCCGTCGAAGGAAACAAAACTGAAAATTATGTGATTTAAAAAATGATCACTATTATTTTCTGCAACTACTTACTCTCAGTTCAATAAATTATAAAAGAACGCAAACGAAAATGAATGCGAGTTTGTGAGGAAAGACATATGCTGTTCGCATCAGATTTTATTTTTTTTTTATTTTAGAACAATGTTTTTATGGTGATTTTTATTGGTACCATTGAAGAGTTTCAGAAGATTTCACTAAATGCACTTCAACAACGAAATCACTATTTAATACAGTTTACCTATTGATTGAAGATATATATACCTGAACTCGTTTTGTCTGCAACAAATCCAGTTTTTCAAAAACGCTTTACTAACCTTATACTTGCTGATTTATTATTGGGTTTAGAAAAGTACTACTCCTTTCGAAAATTGTTACTGGCAATGTCTTAAGTATAGCTGAAAAATAATTGCTCTGGTATTAAAAAATATACATATGGGCTCTTCCCTGTATAATGGAAGTATTTTACTTCTTTTAATGTGAAATGATGATGGATAAGATGCACAGCACAATGTTTTTAATGTTGTAAGTTACACTGAATTTGCTACTTTTCTGGATGTCAATTGGCAAAATTATTTTGAATTTTCAAATTAACCAGATTTACCGGGTAATTATGTATATTTAGTGCAAATATAAGTTAAGAATTGGAGATTTTGCTGGCATCGGAGCAATATATACTCCATTATATTGAGATATCTTAATAAATTTCAATTTGACGTCATTTTCTCCAATTTGGCATACGAATAAAAATTTGCTGAGCTGTTGATGATTTTCCAAAATAGTTAAAAATTTGTCAAATTTATTTCCGGCTGAAGCATTTTTATAATACTTAATACTACCCATAGTTATGTAATATTTTAGATACATTTTTTTATCTGTAAAACTTGCAATCTCTCATGAACAGTTCCGGCTAGTATTCTAAAGTTCCTGTCTTTCGTTTTAGAATGAAAAATTAAGTATAAAATGTTTTCTTTATGAGTAGGGATACAATTATTTATTTATGAGTAGGGATTGTACTAATTTGGATACCTATCGAACGTTTAATCAAGTTTAAAATCAATAGCATTCCAGTATTCACGTATCGTTATAATCGAGCCAATTTACGTTGGAAACGCTTTATACGTTAGTGAGATTTCTCATCAACTGACTGGTGGACACACTCTTACACACACTTATATATACAGGCATCACCTCATAAACATTCGATTCGAGTTCAGAGATGCCTGAATTGTAGTATTCTGTCAAAAACGACCCGTCACGATACTTTCACTATACATTGCGCTACCTATTTAAGGAAAGTAATTATACGACTCAGGAACGCTTGATCGTGTTTAAAATTAGTGGTGTTCCAGTACTTACGGTTTGTAATAATCGAGATAATTTACGTTCGAAACGCGTCATACTTTAGTGAGATTTCGCTTCAAGAAACTCACGGACACACAGTAAGATACACATACATACCGACATCAGCGCATAATCATTCGATTCGAGTTCAGGGATACCTGAAACATGGTCTTCCGTCGAAAATATGAATTCGAAAATTCGAACCCGTCACAATACTTTCACTATACAGTACACTATGTATTTAAGGAAAGTAATTATACGACTCAGGAACGCTTGATCGTGTTTAAAATCAGTGGTGTTCCAGTATTCGCGGATCGAAGTAATCGAACCAATTTACGTTCGAAACTCTCTACTTTAGTGAGATTTCGCTTTGACAAACTCAGAGACACACAGTAACACACACATACATACCGACATCAACGCGTAAAGATTCGATTCGAGATCAGGGATGTCTGAAAGGTGGTTATCCGTCAAAAACGGAAATTCGAAATTTTTCCACCAAAAACGGAATACGGATGTCAAATTCGAAATACGAATGCCAAATTCGAAATTGCTATCTCGTCATATTACTTTCGATTGACAAAAAAAAGGATGTAATTTTATCTGTAATTGTAAAGCAGCAGATGATATTCCTGATGTATTTTTAGAGTATATTTGGACCGCCTAACAGAAATAAAATTATTCTATTTCATTTTCTCCTTACATTGTATGATTTAATATGATTCAATCACCTTGGATTTTTGAGTAAAATGTGAATGGCGAAAATGAAACACTGTAGTTTTATATTGTGCTATAAATGCAATTGTCAAAATTCTAATGGAAAGAAAAAGCATTATCTTTAAGGGTAAATATCTTATTTCGAATTATTCTTGCATGTAAAATAGTTAGTACTTATGCAAAATCATGGAAATAAATCATGATTTTAGACTTTAAAAATTAATTTTGTCACTTGCATTTTACAAATTGCATTTTATCTGCGATTTTTTTTAATTTTACAGCATTTTCCTTATATAGGAGATATTTCCATCAGTTTGGCGACGTTTGTAAAAGTTCTTCAAATGTGTCACGAAGTGGGACTCTCGGACTGACAGACAGACTGTACCAAAAGTCACTATACAATACTGTCTGTCCTTTAACAAAATACAATTACTTTCATTGATTTGGCACCACTTTTATCAGTTTGGCGATATTTGTGACATTTTCGTCATTTTGATAACATTTAAGGAAGTTGCAAAGTTGGCGATATTCCGCCAATTTTTTTATTATGTGTTACCAGACGGACAAACAGAACATTGGTTATTCTTAAATTATTTACAAAATATTGAAATTCCATCTATTAGGCGTCATTTTCTTTTATTTATATCGTCATTTCTAAGTATTTGGCGACATGTTTATCATTTTGGAGACAGTTTCGTAAATTTTGCAATGTATTAAAAAATTTTCAAGTTGGCATTGTCTCGCAAATTCGTCGTCTAAATTATTGCTAAGCGCTTCGAACCGGGAAACAAGTTATTCTTATACAGTGATGATTATATTGTCACTATAGGTATTATAGTGAACTAATCAACAGCTAGCTTTTAGCAAAATTAAAAGAGTCAAATATTAATTTTGCATATAACCTAGCTTTTACTATCAATCAATAAAATATAGAGAAAACGTCTTTCTTCGGTGAATTTAAACTCATTATTCTTCATATCACGAAAACTCAATTGCTTACAAGAGTTAAATCTAGTTGAGAGGAAAACATTTTCAGCAAATTTATATACGACTTATTCTCTTCCACATGAGTGCCGAATATTAAAAATATCGCATAATGATGATGACTCCAATTCTCGTTGTTAATGATTGTCGAAGTTCAAGAAAAAAGTACTTGAATGCGACCAGATTGTAATTTGATATATTTTTCTCCTGTTATTTAAAAAGTGTAGCCATTGAAAACATTCTTCCGGAATGTAAAGTACGGCATTTTTCAGACTTGTTGGAGTTAAATTGGGAGAAAAATAAGGGAACAGTTAAATAATGGTATTATTTTAACCGCAGTTAGAATTCTTTTATAAATGCGTTTCACGACCCCTACATAGTGTAATATATTCGGAAAGTATTAGTGACGGGATTGAACATTTTAAGACGTGGTTTCGCACACACACACACACAGAGCACATTTTAAGCATACGTGAACTCGAATTGAAAATTAATCAAGTGATGTCTGAGTGTATGTGTGTGTAAGTGTGCGAGTGTGTGTGGATGTTGTGAGAGCAGGACGCATCATATGAAGTTTTTGATGTATACGATGAAACAAAGCGCAGTCATTTAGTCACCGTTTCATTGCAGTCTTAAGGTATGACCCTAAATAAATACACGTTACACAAATAGTGGTTATGGTAAAAAATTCTAAGGCCAGGACTTAAACTAAGCTTCATTGGAAACTGAAAGAGCCAATTATGTAAAGATGCGACATCGCACTGAGGTACATCCAATGAGAACAAGGAGGGCGAATCTGAGCCCCAATCAAAATGATGTGGCTGCAAGAAGGAAAGTCAACGAATATAATTCAATTGTTGTACCGAGAGTTGCAGGGATAGAGCAGTGATGTAATGGAATGATTTCTAACAAGCGAAAAGAGAGAGAAAAATAGTCGTATTGTCAAGCAGTGTTGTTCAGAGAAAGTCGTTATTGACTTAAATATTAGTATGTTTTAGAAGAAGACGAAGCCTGACTCCGAATGTCAGAAAGAGAATCGGAACAGATTCCAGTCATGCTGAGCTATAGACCCGAAATACAGAGATATGTGCCAGTCTTCCTGTATGTTAGGTACAATTTTTAGCACTTTACAACATAGTTGAAAAGTGTTTATGATTCAGTTCATTCTGTCTGTTTGTCTCACCTTTCGCACGATAACTGCCGTAAAAATGACTTTATGAAAATTGAATTTTAGTACGTTATTGAGACGGTCTGTGGGACATACGATAATATAAATGGATAATATCACAAAATTAGTTTTGGTTAGAACCCGGGTTGGAAAAATGAAATGTATTGAATCCTATGGCATCTAATTTTTCAAACCTTTTTTAAACGAATTTATGATTCACATATTGCTTCGAAACTTTTAGAAAATATTTAAATCGTCCCATTAAATATATGAAAAAAATATCAGCAAAATATATTCGATAGTTTTGTAAATAGAAATTAAAATAATAACTACACCCATGCTATATGGAGAGATCAGGTAAACCATTTCAAAATAAAATATGAAATCTTCTATCAAAATCGTGATTTTTAGAGTTCTTTTTAATTTCTAATTTATTGTTGTATCCATCTTAAAACCGCTTTATGTTTGCTTAATTTCTGTGCATCTATATTCTGAAACGACGCAATTACAATATCTTTGAGTTTAAATGATCATCAAACTTTGATTATTACAACAATGAAGCCTAATTATCACGTATGGAAAATGTAAGCACCTCAAGATGTAGGATGAGTTGTATAAGAATTGCTGAATTTCTTAAACGAAAATTATTTAGGTCTGGAGTCTGCAATATAGCTAATATGAATAAAGCATTCATTGATTTTACATACGGTAGCAGACGATTTATAGCAGACTTTTTTGATGAAGTTTCAAGCATAGAGTTAAATTACTTTTACCTCCATGGTTTTAAGTTTTTAAGTAAAATAAAATATTTCAGTATTGTGATGAATGAATCAAATGGAGTAAAAGTGTATGAATGAAATATTTACTACTCTTACATAGAGAGCCAGACGATTTATATTTCAATGACGTCATTTGAATAAAGTTCATTTTTTTCGATTAATAAATTAGTTTTAAGTTTTCAAATATAATAAATTGTTGTAGTATTGTGATAATTTAAAAAATATTACCGCTGAATGTATCGCATTTTAGAGATGTTTAAATAAAATTGCATTGCAGTTGGAATATGTTTCAAAATTAATACTTTATTCAGGATTGATCTTTCTTGTTGATCCTTGGGATACGATGCAAAAGATCTGTTCTCACACGGTGCATTTCTCCTCCTTAAGCTTTTGTTAAAATTGGTGTAGTTTTAATTATAACAATAATAGAGGTGCGAATAAATGGTAAATTATTTTAAAAGTTAAAAATGGGAATTTTAATGTCTATTGTTCTGATTTAATGTTTATGTTAAGGAACTCGTGCAAAGAGATAATGGCGAGTTTTGCTGCCATGATAGCAATGTACAAATGTTCAGATTGACGCGACCACTTTAGTTAATATTAATAATTTGAACCATAAAATTCAGTTAAAAAGGTAATCTAATTTAAAATTTTATCATTACAAATCTCTTTCGCTCTCTCTCTCTCTGTATGTGTGAGTGTGTGTGTGCGTGAGTGTGTGTGTGAGTGAGTGAGTGTGTGTGAGTGTGTGTGTGTGTGTGTGTGTCCCCTTGAGTATATGCATGCGATACCTCACGAACAAATGGAGCGTTTAAAGCGTAATTTGGTACGATTATTACAATGGGTGAATACTGGAACACTATTGATTTTAAACTCATACACTCGGGATTCACCCATATTTTATAATGAAATTGTGAAAAAATAATAAAAATAGGGACATTTAATAATGTTTAATACATATTCATTTTACATGTAATATTTTATTGTAAAACGAGTGTCCAAACTTTAGAAAGCTAGCGTGAATCATTCTCGAGATATCGAACGTTTTTCAAATAACTGAATCTAAAAGAATTACAAAAATTGAACAGTAGTGAGTAGCATCAAATATGTAGCACCTATCAAAACTTTGGATACATTGGAAAATAATTTAGCAAAATGACGATGAAGTTAAGACAATGATGCCAAATTGATGAAATTATAATTGATTATTGATGGAGTATAAAATTGCCTAGCAGCTACAAGTAATATTTCCAATTGTCAAGTTATATTTGCGCGAAATATAATTTAATTGGGTACTATAAATATATTTCTATATGTTACCATCCAGAATAGATCCAAATATTAAGGTAATTTTCAATGTTAAAAACATCATGGCGCGATCTTGTACATCATTAATTATCAAAGAAATAAAGTAATTGCATTATGTAGAGAAAGTTATGTGCTGCGCACGATTTTATGTTTTAGGACCTCCTCAACATGTGTTGAATATTTTTATAGTGATGCCCGTCTCTTTTTCTATCTATCGGTGGTCGATTTCCTGTGTACAAGATAGCTGTCAGAATAAATGTTGTATTTTCACGAAAATTAATATTCGGTTTTGTTAATGAAAAAGCCGTACTATATGGAACTACTACGTACTATATGGTACTATAGACGTCACCCGTACTACATGGATTTTTTTTAATTCGAGCGAAACATTCTACATTTTATAATTTCTTAACATTGCAGCATATGACAATATTTTAATGCCATCATTCATAAAAGGGGTTATTTATGTCTCAATAATCGCGACACTTAATAGTTTCAATTACTGTAGCACAATTTAGCTATGCTATAATTCGTTTTTCTTGGGGTCATTAACACCATTTATGAGGCATGTTACCCCTCCCCCCCCCTGGAGAACACTGTCAAACTTTATATCAATTGAAAACTTATTTTCAAGCCCTTTAAAATGAAATGTAATATGCTATATTACTCTTCTTATATACTCTCAATGCCTTAAACATTTGCTCTCCAAGAAAGAGTTGTCAGAATCGAACGAAATTTTATATAAATGAGTGCAACGTTGATATAAGTAAGTGATTACAAAATCAAAGTAACAGGATAATTTATTGCAGTAAATACTACAAATGAATGGATATTCTAGTAGCATGTCAGGTCACCTCTAGCGTGAATACACGACACGACGGACAGTTATGCAGGCATACAAGTCCCGTATGATGCTCTGCGTCATCTCATTCCACAGTTGTTGTAAGCGCGCCTATAATTCGAATAAACTCGTAGGTTGTCCAACTTTTAGTCCCAAGTGAACACAGATATGCTGGATCGGTGACAAATCTGGGGATTGGGCAGGTCAGGGAAGGGTGGTAATGTGGCGGAAGCATTCCTCGAACACATTTGCTGTGTGAGGCCGAGCATTGTCCTGTTGTTGAAAAATGACTCTTGGGAGACCTGCCATGAGTGGCGACACATTTGGCTGAAGGATATCACGAACGTACCACTGGGCTGTCATAGTTCCGTGGATCAATATTAAAGGTGACCGGGTGTCGTATGCGACGTCATCCCATACCACCACACTAGCTGTGGGAGAGGTGGCTGCTGCAAAGTGAATGCAGGATTGAGGCGTTCACCCCGGGGCTTCCACACACGTACACGGTTGTCATCACTGCCCAAATTGAATCTCTATTCATCGCTGAAGACGACCTGGTTCCATTCGGTTTTCGTCCAATCCCGACGGAGCGAAGGTGGGTGGGTGTCATTGGCAGCACACTTAATGGGCGCCGCGATACCAAATGTCCTTCACCCAGGCCCCTGGTACGGACAGACACAGGGGCCCGTTGTGAAGGTGCTGCCTGTGTCCTGATAGCGGAAAATGATTCAGTTGGAGCTGTGCGTGCGAGTTGGGTGATGTGACGGTCTTCTCGGCTATTGGTCTGTCGAGGGCGTCCTGAGCCTGGTTGCCGTGTATGCGACCTCTCTCTCGTCCACTGGTCCAAAAACCTCCTCACAGTAAAGTTAGAACGGCCTAGGTGACCGATCTGACCAGTCGGCTTCCATCATCCCGATAACTCTTCCCTTTAGAATTGTGGCAGCTGATCATATTGTATTCGATGGCTGCGTAACGTCAACCCTAATGAAAAAGCGCCCTCTTTAACAGATTAAGTATAGGCAAAAAGTCTCTATATACCTTTTTTCTGCGCCAGGGAGAACGAAGTTCAACTCCCTCTGCTGGCATTAAGCAATGAGCTGTCACGCTGTATTTCTAATCATTTGCATATATATTCAATTACATGGCTGACACGTACATTCATGCCAAATTTCGTTACGATCCCATAATTACTTCTTGGTGCGGAAATTGTATTGCTATGAGTGTACATAGTACTATGTATAAGGAAAGTATTGTGACAGGGTCAAAAATTCGAATTTAAATTTTTTTGGGAGAGCACGTTTCAAGCATCCCTGAACACGAATTAAACGTTTATCAGGTGATGTCCCTGTGTATGTGTGTGTGTGTGTGTGTGTGTGTGTGTGTCAGTGAGTCTCTGGAGACAATATCTAACGAACAAATTTAGCGACTCGAAAGAAATATGGTACAAAAATTACAATCCGCAAATACTGGAAACTTGTTGTTTCTAAACGTAATCGAATGTTCAGAACACTCCCAAATTTTCAAACATAATTTTGAAACATCATAAAAAAAATCAAAACTTTCAATACAGTTATGAAAGTAATAATTATTTTCTTATGTAATGTTTCATTAGGAAACTATTGACATAAATTTTAAAACGCTATCATGAACCGTTATAGAGATATTGCATATTTTTAAATAAGTGTATCAAAAAATCACATTAAGTTTATAAAATGTATTAACTATTGTGAAAAATGTTCACTTTTCAATTATAATGTTATTCGATAAATTTGTTAACATCATTCTAGTGGATCTAGGTCGTTCCACTCACAAGAGAAAATAATTTGGGTAATAGTTTTGTAATTGAACGTAATTAGGTATTTATCAACTAAAATAACAACTTATTTATCCGTTCATAACGCTTGCTGAAATTCTGGTGAGGAATTTGCTGAAATATAGCCAACTTGTCGACTTTTCTTCAAATTACCAAATTGACGAACATGTTGCAAATTGTCTAACAATGTCACCAAAATTGATAAAAATGTTGCCAAATTGATATATATTTCTCCGAATTGATAAAAATAATGTTAAATCAAAGAAAATGGCGAATTATTGACGGAAATTTAATATCTTGGAAAGAATATAAGATTCGACTATGATGATAATCAATTTCTCCGTAGTCCGTCCATAGTGTTTGGCGAAAAATTTGGCGGGAATTCGCCTACTTGTCAAGGTCTTAAAATGCTGCCAAATTAAAGAAAAATTCGCAAAATCAATAAAAATGTAACCAAACTGATAAAAATATGGCCAGATTTATAAAAAATTACGCTAAAAATGAGTTAACGCTTTGAAAGTTTTAATGTCGTCGTCATATTACATGCATACCGTGTATTATGTAGGAAATGTGCTTCTCTGTTTGTTTGTAGCATTGAGCAATACTTTTGGCGAACTGGATGAATAATTTTGAGAAATATCGCCAACTCGGCAATATTTCACCCCAAATTTACAAAAATATCGTCAAAATTGCAAAAATTGCGCAAAGTCAATGATAACGATGCCTAATTGATGAATTAATTATTAAATTATTTTGATAAATGGATTTTATTGCTGATTGAGAATGCTATCAATATTGATAATTATTAAATCAGAGTTGGATGAAACATAAGTTAATTGGGTACGAAATAATTTTACATGTTGTCATTCATAAAAGCGTCAAATGTAGAATTCAACGTTAAAAACATTGTGCCATGGATCTTACAGAACAGTTTTTCACTGTGAAAGAAGTAAATTAATTGCATTCTATAAGAAAAGTCATATACTGCCCACATCAGATTTTTTGTGAGTTGTGATCAGGTGGACCTCAGATACAGATTAAAAAATATATTTTTCTTATAAGATTTGAAAAAAAATGCTATCTACTTCAAACTGGATTCTACAATCAGAAAGGCGAGTACAATCATGTTTCAGTTTATTTTATTTATGGTTATGCTGCAGTGACGCCTGAACTGTTTTGTAAAACTGTATGTGCTGACCTGTGTGTTCTGACGAAGTGTAGTAAAAAATCAAGAAATATGTCAACTTATAACCCATCACCTTCCGTGGAATTTGGATCGTCTCATGACCTGCAAGCTGCTAAAGAGCAGCAACGATTTCACTCTCTTTAGCACCTTGCAGGTGCTTTACAATCATGTTTCAGTTTATTTCATTGATGGTTATCCTGCAGTGACGCCTGAATTGTTTTGTAAAACTGTATGTGCTGACATGTGTGTTCTGACGAAGTGTAGTAAAAAATCAAGAAATATGTCAACTTATAACCCATCACCTTACGTAGATTTTGGATCTTCTCATGACCTGCAAGGTGCTAAAGAGCAGCAATGATTTAGAAATTATGCTCTTCCCAATCGTGGTGGGTGATCCGTCAACTATTTCCTTTATTTTGTGTAACGCCCTGTTTCAGAGTGGAATCACTGGGATCTTGAGAGTTCAGAATTTTGTTAAGTGTGAGCTGGGCTAGAATACGTCCTTGCATCGCTACTAACTTGGAAATAAATTTTTAACAAAAATATTGTAACTTACATGATTCATGACATTTTATGCTCATTGGTCATTTATCACCTGTATCCTGCTGGCGAGCAAAAAGAATTATAAAATCAAGGTCAGCGAGTGGTAATATATGACCAGTTGCACATATTTTGCGTTCATGCCAACGCTGCTTAAAATACATAGTGTTATAATGTATTACCGCTGAATATATGTGGAACACAATTTGACTTAATTATAAATTTAGGAAAATGCACATGTAAATTTCTTAATCATACACATTTAGCTCCATCTGATTGAGTTTTTTTAAGTATTAAGCCTTTAATCTGTTATATAGTGATTTTTTTAATAATTAGACACTTTTAAAACTAAAAGTAAAATTTAACTCTTATACTTTTCTGAAAATGTCACTATACATTTAATGTTCTTCGACTGTGATAGAATGAAGCACTTTATTAATAACATTTCCTTTATAGGGCATTTAAAAATCTAAGACAAACAGTCGTTAAAAACACCAGGTATTTATAAGGTTAATTTAAAGGAGAATGACAAATTAAACAATCGTTTATATAGAATTTTTCATATTATCAAGCAAAACATAAACGAATCTGACTATTAAGTGCTATTTAAATATAGAATATATCTTATACACGGAGTTAAAGCAGGATAGTCATATCAGATAGCGACATAAATAAAATGTAATTGTAGAAATAAGATTGAAAATTACATGCATTATATGTACATACGCCTAACGGACGTGACATGAACTCACCCCCCTCCCCTAATTGACAAAACTTAAATCCGTCAATTGCAGAGACGACGCTTTACGTTAAAACCTACCGACGGACACACTTTAAATCTTAATGTCAATAATCTCAGCACAATTAGACTACTCTGTATACTGCTCATGTCTACCGCAAACAATGTCCATTTTACATTTTCAATTTTAGAACGAAACGGCAAGAACGTTCACTTTTCAAATCAGTGTTTCTTGCTAGCATGCATCTGGGGTGTAAAGTCCCCCGGATACGATTATTCGCCCGTCCGGAGACATTTTATGTTGACCTAGTTCCTTTTTATGTGACAGCATTTAGATATATTTATATAAGACAAATAGAAAACTTGCCTCCCATAAAGTTTCACCCCCCACCACCACACACACACATACCGGCCAAAAAGTCCTGAAAGAAAAACTGTTTCAAATCAGTTTTAATCTCCCTCAGTTTGAATTTAAATCCGCAAGGAATGCGAAAACAGTTTAAGCCCCTTACATACACGTTTTCCGTAAGTATAAAAATAAATAAATAAAGGGCATAACAGGAGATATGGCTTGGCTTAAAATGCTACCGCGCCAAGCAAAACAGATGAAAGGCAAGATGTTACGTGAGGCATAGAACATTTTAGCAATTCGTTTGTTTAAAAAAATATATTAAAGAGCGGAACTATATTATAAAGGGATTATATTTAGAGAAACTTCAGGAAATATTTATTTGTTTGGGAGCAGTGTGTAATATTTAATGGAACGGCTGCTAACCTAAAACTATTTCCCATCAATTTTTTACATTGAAATTTAAAAACCGGTCGTTCTTCAAAAAACACGAAAAGTACATATTGTTTTAAAAAATTCCGGAAATCCATCTATTAATCGCAGATTATTTTTTCGAATATTATTTGAAAAATAATTTTTCGGTGTTGTTGGTGTCAAAATGGAAAATATGTGATAATATTGTCGATCACTAAGCAAACAATTTGTGTGAAAATCGATCAAAGTCTGATTAAATCGTGCTAAAATATAAGACATGAAAAATCAATCCTGCATAAAGCATTGATTATGAAGCACTTTCCAACTGCAATGCAATTTTATTTAAACGTCTCTAAAATGCGATACATTCAGTGGTGATATTTTTAAAATTATCACAAAACTACAATAATTTATTATATTTAAAAACTTCATCGAAAACAAATGAACTTTATTCAATCATCGAAATATAAATCGTCGAAATATGAATAGGCTGCTCTCTATATAAAATAAGTGAATATTTCATTTATAAACTTTTTTCCATCATTTTCATCCAGCGGCGATATTTTTAAAGCAAGAATTTATTTTACTTTAAAATTTGAGACCATGGAGGTAAAAGTATTTTCTAACTCCATGGTTAAATCTGCATTAAAAAACGCTATATTATAGAATCGTCTACGTCTCTATGCAAAATCAATGAAAGTTTAATGCATACTGTCATAAGGTAAAATTGTCCTTATCAAAATTTACCAGTATAGGACTTACCTATGATGCCGCCACTAAGGGTGGAGCATGTAAGCTCCCGGTTCTCAAGCTCGGACTACGAACACACAAAACATAAAGAAACACACATGCTTAATTGCTCAATTTATTTTAATATTTTACTTAATAGATATCTATTGTATCTGGAGTAACTATGCAATAATTAATCAATTATTAAAAGACACATATTACTGACAATATTACATTAATAGCTATATATATATTTACACACATAATATCTTTGATTTAAATTTCTTAAAAAACAGTTTCCTTTAAACAATCGATAAAGAATGGTTCTTATAGTTCAATATTACGAACTCGTTCATATGGTGTACTCATATGAACTGGTAGTCAATTATTTTAATAATCGTTAAAGGTGTGCCTTCCGTGCTAATAGTGACAATTGAAAGTTGGTTACCTTTACTCTTTGTTACGTGCATATTCGTGCCATCTCAATGATGTGGGAAAATCGTTGCACTTCGCGTACTTGCGCAGGCTACCATTCTATTGCTCACAATCTACAGACACTTTTTCACAAAAACCAAAAACATGATGCTGCCTCGTTCGAAAGTTTTAAGACGACTACCAAAAACTTCAGGTGCGTCTAGGACGCTGTCGAAATTGCATCTTCTGGAAAGTTCTAGAACATTCTCTCAAACCTTTTTCTTTTCACATTGTAGTGTCGTTGTTGATTCGTTGAAGTGAAGAAGGGGATGCGCTGCTTATTTATGTTTGTATTGCCATTGGCTCCCTCCGCAGCATTTAAATAGCTCATTAGCTAGGTTGGCATCCGCAATTGGAATTTCGAAATGGCTATGTTGGCATCCGTAATTGGAATGTAACATGTAATACAAATATTGTGTTACATGATATCCCCCCTTGCAGAGAGAAAATTTCAGCACACGGTAAACATTGCACTGAATACATATGTGTACACATTGCGGCCACTGTGGAAATGTTGCTTTGATCCACTGCACATATATCTGTCACAGAAATGCAGATCACCGCATGTAAGACACACTATATTGTAACATTGACATACATATATCGGTGCATTACAACCGACATGTCACTAAAATGAAGGAACTCACTGTTCGGAAGATACACCATCTCGTACTTGGTGACACATATATTGCTGTACCTGAAGAAATTATCACTGTTCGGAAGGCACACTATATTGTTACATGGAATTATCACGAGCACGGAAGACACCTTATTGTCACATTGAATTATCATGAGCACGGAAGACACCTTATTGTCACATGGAATTATCATGAGCACGGAAGACACCTTATTGTCACATGGAATTATCATGAGCACGGAAGACACCTTATTGTCACATTGAATTATCATGAGCATGGAAGAATGAGTCACCATCCTGTGACTTAACTTTCAAAGTTCCGGTACTTCAATATTTATATTTTCATTATGTTGCTTCGTACAGTCTATTGTACACTTCAAATGAAGACTATATCATAATTGTTATTTGCATTTCTATTTATATACAAGTTCACAACATTACATTAAACTATACACAATTCATTACCTTGATTTCTCATTTTCACAGACGTACATAATTTTTCGACAATTTTTTAGCTGTATATATTTCTTATTTGTTACAATGAATAACATATAATATATTTTTGTGTGTATAAATCATGACTCTTTTGAACACCATATTTATATCATATTACATCTCGGCCTTTAAAATATCACATATATATCATCAATATATATCAATGTACTCATTTCGCTCTTCAAAATATTGTGCATCTCACAATACGCACTTTAAATTTCCTCTTCGACTGCCCTTTCGTGTGTAATAATTGCACGGGAGGAAGGGAGAAAAGAAAAAAAGAAAAAATTCGCTTGACCCGTAGCTTTCCTCTGCTCCCCTCAACGTGTTTCTATGGCAACTGCGAATCTGTTGACCCCCACGGCGAGCCTTGAATGAGTGTCTTCATTGTTTGCAGAGCGCAAACTTACGTAAAAGGGATTTTAACTGCTTTTTGCATGTATCGCTAAAGATTTAATCGTTATCGTGCAACTTTGGCGGTATTTTCTTGTCAAGCGCGGGCTCTTGACTTTCCGGTGATGAATGTGCGATCTAACATTGACGTGGGAGGTTTTACGTGTATCCTTTTAAGGAATTTACTTACAGTTATATTTTATGTGTATCATATTATATATTTATTTTACATATGTTGTTATTAATTCTATTTAATTTGATATATATATATTTTTTTTATTATTATCATCTTATGACCTTAACACATATCTGACTGTTGAATTATTATTTTGATTTCATGTACCTCTAATTTATTGGATTTATTTATCCCTTGTTGTAACAACGCGTGATATATTATTTTATGTGTAGTATTATGAATATACCATGCTTTTGTTATGTTATTGATATAACTGACTTTATGTTCCCTTTTCAGCATAACTTTACATATTTATTTATTTAAATATAATTCTTTCATATTTGATTTTATCTGTTATTTCTTTTTTTTTTTATTTACTGTGATGTCTAATTAATGCAATAATTTATTAACATACTCAATCATTTATCATTTACATACAAATCAATGTGTTTTCCTAATGTATTTTATTTTTTATATACCGGCCGGTATTTTTAAGTAACTATAATTGCCTGCAATTATAATTTTAAATTTTGATACCTTGATTGTATGCTTACAATAGAACTTTTTTTGTATTATTCTCGTACTATGCATGGGAGATTTTCTCCGATGTTTATTTTTAGCCTGGCTATTTATTTTGACGGTGACTAGCTTTCGCCGTACAATGGCCATATATGGAACTGTTACGCTGACTGTGAAGGCTAGGAAACTACTCTTACTTCTTCACGTTTATTAATCCATTTATGTAATTAACTTTTATTTTGTTTTCCAGATTGCGTGTTTTTGTAAAAGGTCTGTATACACTATTTATGCAATATATATTTATTAATTTACTAATTATTATTTACATCATCTGTGAGTGTTTATTTTGACTTCACACTTTTATTTATTTATTTATTTATGATTTTGCTTTTATTCTGTCAGCTTTTTATGAGGTATTTAATTAATACTTTTATGATTTTGAATATTATATACTTGCATTTACCATGTTCCATGACTTTATTTTGCATTTTATTAATTATGTTATACAATTTTTTCAAGACCCGTACAAGAAAAGGAAAAAAAAACTATCTTAAAGAATTCCATTCCATGCCTGCCATTCATCATCTGTTATCAATAAAGACACATGACCATCAAGATTCTTGAATTGTCAACTCCCTATTACGACACTCCTACCCTTAATTCATCAGTCACCCTTACAAGTAATACAAATTGAAAGTAAGTAAAATTTATTTATTTCTCTCTCTCTTTCTTCTAACACCTTAGTTTATTTTATTTTAGAACATTGAGGGGTATTGTATGTATTATTTATCACTTCTACATATTTTTTCTGATATTTATTGCTCTATTCATAAAATGTATCCATACATAAATGTTTATTTATTACCTATATTTTTATTTTATACTCATATTTACAAAATCCTCATATTTACAAAAATTTTATCCTCATATTAATTTTACAAATATGTTATCCTCATATTTATTTTACAAAATGAATCTCCCTGCTCTTATCCCCACTTACATAGTATTTGACAATGTCCATTTTTATAACGTAGACTAATTTTTATTTTGTTTGGAAGGGAAAAAACATTTATTTACTATTTTCTTTCACTTCAAAATTTTCCGAGTCTCCGTTTTTATTTTGTTCTCAAACATTTTAATTTCCTGAAATCATTATTGTATTACATATTATTTATACTTCAGATATCTTTTATTTTTTTTTTTTTTTTTTTTTTTTTTTTTTTTTTTTTTACGTCCACTGAATTATTTACTTTACTTATATTTTCTAAGATTAAATTTATTTATTTTACTTATATTTTCATATAAATTATTTATCTTTTATCATTGTCCGTTCATTTATTTAATATCTACTTGCATAAAAGGGACGAGAATCTATAACTTTTTAATTTTGCTGTACTGCTACTTGATGAAACGCTGATAATTTTAATAAAATGGGCTGGCGCTAATACTTTTACGTTGTACACGTTGATACTTATTGACAACATTACTGCTAACCAGTCAACCCGCTGATAAACTTTCCTACTGTTCTTTTTTTTTGTTGCTGTTGTTGCAGAAAAATCCATGATTTAAAAATTCCTATCCGCTGTACTTGCCTTCCTCCAGACAATTTTTTTTTGAAGTTTTATTTAATTTTGCGATTTTGTTGACTACCGTGCATTTTGGATAACTATCATGCCTATCCTCACACTAAGTCTTCACTACTACACAGTTTTCCTCAACACTACAGTTTTCACAATATACCATACATAATATACAATACACAATACATACTAAAATAACCATATACTTTTGCTGCCCTATGTTTTGCACATATTGTGGCACTATGCTATTTGTAACACACTTGTTGTCTATTTACTTATTTATCACTTAATTTTGAAAGTTGCTCTATCTACATAAATTTTCTATTATTATAATTATATTCATTTTCTTTACATTAATCAAAAATATCTATTTGTAGACTACCTTCCAACTTTTTTACATTTTTACATTTTTACATTTACTGTAGACTACCAAAATTATTTCAAAATGCTTTCCAATTTAATTTCAAAATATTGTAGGAAACTAATATATTTTATAATACCATCTAATTTAATTTAAAAATCATTATAGACTGCTACACATCTTGTAGAATGCTTTCCAATTAATTTTAATTTTATTGTAGAATCGTAAAAACCAATTATTGCAGAACAACTTCTAAAATATTCAATAACTATTGTAGAATACCAAAAAATTTATTTTGCAGAATATCATTTGAATTAATTTTAACATTCTTGTATAATATTACACATACTGTAAAACTTTTCCAAATTTTATTTTTAAATTCACTGGCTCTACACCTTGTGCTGCATTTATTTGCATACACTTACTATTTATTTCTGCTCTATAATATTTTAATTTTTCCACTTAATTTAGCAGACAATTTTAAATTTTTTTTTTTTTTTTTTTTTTTTTAATATTATTTTGCTTTCGAATACTATGTTTTGCGTGTCCTTAGATTATAACGTCTAGTACTCCCATCATTTGGATTATTGGCGTTATATTCTTTGTTTACATGCGATTGACTTCTGTCAACAGTTCGCCGTGTTTGTTTACTTTGTAAATACTTTTTACGCGGCTCTGCTTTATATAATTTATTCGCGTGAACAACTATCCATTTTTTATTTGGATCGTTCATAGGTGTGATAGCGTAATTATTGTTACGGATCACCTTTACGATGCGAAATGGTCCTTGAAATTTTTTTTGTAATGCTGTGGTGGGTCTGAGGTTTTTTAAATATACAATTTGTCCTTTTAATAATTTCTGCTGTCTAACTCTTTTAAAAATTCTTTCTTGGCGACTTTGGGCTTGAATTTGTTTTCGTTTTGTATATCTATTAATTTTTTCCGCTAAAGTAAGTGCTTCACTGACGTCATTATCATATTCAGTTTTAGTTACTATCGGACTGTCATCAGGGTCCGCTATTTCCAGATTATTTTCTCCGGGTAATTTCAAATCTCTGGTGAGAAACAAAATAGCGGGACTGTGGTCTATATTTGCGCTGGGTGTTGCATTATGAAATAATTTTACATATGGCAAGACTTTGTGCCAATTAAATGTTTGGTCAGCCATTGCTGCCAAAGAATTTTTTATTCCTAAGTGGCTTCTTTCTAAAATTGCATTTGAGCTGGGTTTGTAAATTGAAGTATATTTCAATTTTATACCATGTTGCTCTGTGAATTTTTTAAATTCCTCGCTTTTCAGTTGCCGAGCATTATCGGTCAGCAGCCACATAGGAACGCCATTTTGTGAAATCCAATTCGTTAGGACCTGTAATACACTCGCAGTTGTAATATTTCTCACGGGTACTGCCTCCAGGAATCTCGAGTAATGGTCTATCATCGTTATGATGTACTCGTGCTGTCCGTTACTTCTCGGTAGCTTCCCTACAATGTCTAATGCCACCGTGTGATTTTGTTTACATGGACGTGGGACACGTTGTAATGCCATAGGTCTTATAGCCTTATTCTTGTAACATAAACATGCATCACATGATGCGCAAAAATTTTTTACATCACTGTATGCCCCTTTCCAGTAATACTTTCTATTCAGAATTTGATATGTTTTTTCTACTCCAAAATGTGGTGTATGAGCTAACTCAATAACTGCGAATTTTAGACTGTGAGGTAGTAGAATTCTGTCGTTTTGCATAGGATTTCTGATATATCTAGCAGTCTTTATCATAATTAAACCCGTATTTACATCTTTATAGTATTTATTTACATATTTTGGCTGTTTACATTTTGCATTTAGTCCGTTAATAATTTTCTTTATCTCTCTATCTTTTGCTTGCTCTTCTAAAATTTTGGCTATTGTTATAGCGCTGTCATTAGCAATAATGTTATTTATTAATTTAGTCTTAGTTTGTTCAGAAAAAATTTGGCGTGACATAAAATCACTGGGATTATCTTGTCCTTTAATGTATTTGATGTCAAATGAATATTGTTGTAAATTTAATAACCATCTTGCGATTAAATCAGAATTTTGATTTTCCAAATGTATAAAATGAGTTAAAGCTTTAGAGTCGGTCAAAATTGTGAAATGCGTACCATATAAAAAATCTTTGAAATGTATTATAGCATCATGAATTGCTAGCAATTCTAGTTTCATGCTCGGATATTTCTTTTCACTGTCTGAAAGTTTCCTGCTATAATACTCGATAGGATGAAAATTTCCATTCACTGATTGAAGTAAAATTCCTGACGCGGCTACTTTTGAACAATCAGTCGACAAAAAGAACGGCTTTGACATATCAGCTGCCTTGACTACCGGTTTCGATAAAATCGCGTTTTGCAATGTTACAAACGCTTCTTCGCATTTCTCCGTCCATATAAATTTTTTATCTTTCTTTGTTAATTCAATTAAAGGATTGCATAGTTCAGAAAATTTTGGTATGATCTGCCTAAAATAATTACATAAACCTAAAAATGATTTTACTTTTTTTACTGTCGTTGGCACAGGGAAATTCGTTATTTTCTGTACATTATCATCTGAAGGTGTTATGCCTTCCTTACTTATTTTAAATCCTAGAAATTTAATGTTCTCTTTACACATTTGTAATTTTGAAGGGTCAATGGTTAAACCAAATTTAGCTAATCTCGAAAATACCGTTTTTAATTTCTCCAACATTTTCTCGAATGAATTTGCGGCAATTACTATATCATCTAAATAAAATTCAATTTTCTGATCTTTTAAATCTCCTAAGCATTTCATCATTAGTAATGAGAAATAGGCTGATGAGTTTTTTGCGCCAAAAGGCATTCTATTAGGGCTATAGGCGGCTTCCTTCGTTACGAATGTGAGTATCGACCCATATTCAGGTTTGATTTTTATCTGAAAAAACGCGGCTTTTAAATCAATTACAGTATATAATTTGTGGCCTGCGATGTTGTGCAGAATGTCGCTAATTTTACCAATATTTACGGGCAGTAATTCAGTAATTTGATTAAGTAGCCTGTAATCTACGGCTAAACGATATTTTTGTACTTTATTGGCATCATTACTATTAATACTGGCTTTCTTCTTTATCAATTTGCATGGGAACGCATAATTACTTGTAGATTTTTCTATAATTCCAGCTTCACACAATTGTTTTATCTCACTTTCGAGTACAGGTTTTAACATTTTTGGCAAGGGATAAGGTTTACATTGAATTGGGTATTGGTGTAGTAAATTAAATTCCGGTACTATTTCTTCCGTCATTCCCAGCGTTTTGTATGATTTCGAAAATACATCATAATTTTGTAACAGTAATTTTAGCAATATATGTTTTTCATTTTCTTGTAAGTGATCTAGTTTAAAATCTTGCGGTGTTAATTCCGCTTTTCGTAACGCTGAAATGTCCATTTTTTGTGGATCATTTAAGCTTTCGATATTGTTAATCTGTAAAATTTTATCAGTATCATGTTTCTCTTCATAAATTTCAAACTGCGGTGTTACAGTACCAAATATCATATTTTTATTTAGATGAATCTCTTCTTCTGTTTTGTTTGTTAAAAGAGTAGAAATAAATTTTCTATTATTTACATAATGTAAAGAATGCTCAGCGTGTAAATCTTTTAATGAATTTGTAATATTTAACAATACCTCCTTATCCTCAAAATGGTTTTCATTTAATTTTAATTTTATTGATTTTGTTTCTTTAGGTAGTAATTTAATTTTATGCGCTAAGCTTGCATTTAAGCATTGAATATGTTCAACTCTTGTATAATTATTTTCTGGTTCCTGTGCTTTTTTCTGATTTTTGTCTTGAAATGGTATAGATATGGATTCTTTGACAAACTTTAATATTAATTTATTTGTGTCAATTATGGCATGATGATTTTTGAGAAAATCAAATCCTAAGATTATTTCATAGGGTGTGTTGTTTAATTGTTTAGTTCTGAAAAAAGAATTTTTGCATCTTTTGTTTTCAATTTTAAAGCTAAAGCTGATGCATTTTGAAAATTGAATGTTTTCTTTGGTCATAGTCTGTATTTTTACTTGTCTAGATAAATAGTTAATTTTAATTTTATTTTTGATTTTTTGAAAAATGTTATCTGATAATAAACTGACACTTGCGCCACTATCTATGAGAGCCACTGTTTTTATGTTCTCTAAATTTATGTTAATCATTGGCAATGCGTCACTCTGTCCATATGTTGAATTCAGTACATGTTCATTTAAATTTTGTGCATCCTTATTAATTTTGCTTGCAATTTTATGGGATCTCGAATCCTTATTTGATGCCTTATAACTTTCTATATGTCTTTTATTTCGAGGTCCCTTTCTTAGTTTAAATATTCATTATTCTGATATTGCCTATGATTGCTTTCATAATGTGGTCCATTATTCTGATATGATCTTCTGTTATTACTTTGAAATTGTCTGTTATTTCCTGCACGCCGCCGTATTCCCCGGTTATTTATGAAATTACCTCTTCTGAAATTCGCCCTACTATAGTGTGCATAATTATTTTGAATCGTGGGTCTTTGTTGAAAATTGGCAGTTTCTTGACTGCTGTTTTCATTTGTGAATGCCCTTTTTAAATTATTTTGTACTTTTTGCAGCGTAAAACATTCTGACATCCAGTGATTGTTGCGACCGCACGCTATACAGAATTTCTGTGGCGGCTTTTCTGCATTATTTTCAGTTTTTACATGATTTATTTCTACATTCTCAATTATTTTATTTTCTATTTCAATACTATTTATACAATCACTATCTTCCTCCAATGCGGATTCTATCACCTCAGCTATTTTCACTGCTTCGTCAAAGGTTTTCGGGTCATTTTTTTTTATTTCTGTTTTTAAATCTTCTCTGACTATCTGTAAAAATTTGGTGAGTTTAATTTTCTCTGTAATTTTTTTTACATTTGCGTCCATTGTTTCATCTACTTCTAGAAAAATTATCGCCTGGTTTTCGATTTCTTGTGCAAGTTCCTTAATTGTCATATTTGGTAAATGTTTCAGATTGTTAAAATTGTTGTGTTTTTGCACTAATGTTTGTTTCCTTTCAAATTTATTTTTTAATAACTCCATGAATTTTTCATATGATTTTTCCTTTTGCAGGGCAATATTTTCTGCTAGAAATTGTTGAGCCTTTCCCTTTAATCTTGATTTGACAATTATAATTTTCTCTTGTTCGGACCATGATGTTAACTCCGCTATTTCCTTAAATTGTATGATAAAGAAATTGACATTATTTTCTTTTTGTCCATCAAATGATGGCAACATCTGCATAATTGGCAACGATGTATTTTGCTGCGCTTGATTTGCGGGCATCTGTATCTGGATCGCGTTATTTGCCGAACTATCTGTTATACTGCTATTTACATTACTCGGCGGATCTTGCCTCGCTCTTTTATTTGTTTGCCTAGTTTTATTCGGCGCCATGATTTAATACACTGTTATACAATTCTGACTCTATATTAAATATTTATGCTAATACATACATATATATACAATCATATAATACATATTTAAATTATCATTTTCATGCATTTTCTTATCATTCTACTGAGTTATATCTCATTATTAAATTCATTGTTAAATTCAATATTACATTCCACTTATTATTAAATTCACTTTTATATTCAAACTCATTATTAAATTTACTATTATATTCAAACTCATTATTAAATTTAATATTATATTCAAACTTATTATTAAATTTAATTTTGCCTTTTACTTATATATTTTTTTTTACTTTCTCTTTTGAAAATTAATTCTCTCCGAGCTTGACCACATACGGCACCAATTCGCGCGGCGACATCATGTCATAAGGTAAAATTGTCCTTATCAAAATTTACCAGTATAGGACTTACCTATGATGCCGCCACTAAGGGTGGAGCATGTAAGCTCCCGGTTCTCAAGCTCGGACTACGAACACACAAAACATAAAGAAACACACATGCTTAATTGCTCAATTTATTTTAATATTTTATTTAATAGATATCTATTATATCTGGAGTAACTATGCTCTAATTAAATCAATTACTAAAAGACACATAATACTGACAATATTACATTAATAGCTATATATATATTTACACACATAATATCTTTGATTTAAATTTCTTAAAAAACAGTTTCCTTTAAACAATCGATAAAGAATGGTTCTTATAGTTCAATATTACGAACTCGTTCATATGGTGTACTCATATGAACTGGTAGTCAATTATTTTAATAATCGTTAAAGGTGTGCCTTCCGTGCTAATAGTGACAATTGAAAGTTGGTTACCTTTACTCTTTGTTACGTGCATATTCGTGCCATCTCAATGATGTGGGAAAATCGTTGCACTTCGCGTACTTGCGCAGGCTACCATTCTATTGCTCACAATCTACAGACACTTTTTCACAAAAACCAAAAACATGATGCTGCCTCGTTCGAAAGTTTTAAGACGACTACCAAAAACTTCAGGTGCGTCTAGGACGCTGTCGAAATTGCATCTTCTGGAAAGTTCTAGAACATTCTCTCAAACCTTTTTCTTTTCACATTGTAGTGTCGTTGTTGATTCGTTGAAGTGAAGAAGGGGATGCGCTGCTTATTTATGTTTGTATTGCCATTGGCTCCCTCCGCAGCATTTAAATAGCTCATTAGCTAGGTTGGCATCCGCAATTGGAATTTCGAAATGGCTATGTTGGCATCCGTAATTGGAATGTAACATGTAATACAAATATTGTGTTACACATACCAGCTATATTGCAGACTCCAGAACTAAATAATTTTGCGTTAAAGAAATTCAGAACTTCGTATACAACTCATCTTACAGCGTGATGTGTTTACATTCTCCATAGGTGAAAATTAGGTTTCGTTGTAGAAATAATCAACGTTTGATGATCATTTAAACTCCAAAATATTATAATCGCGTTGGCGCAGTATATAGATGCACAGAAAAAAGAGAAAGCGGGTTTAGGATGGATGCAACACTAAATATAAATTGAAACGAACTTCAAAAATCACCATTTTGACACAAGATGGATGCCATATTTTATTTTGAAGTAGGTCACGTGAAATCTTCATACAATATAGGTGCAATTACTATTTTAATTTTTTTTAAAAACTACCGAGTATACTTTGCTGAAATTATTTTTGTATATTTTATGGGATAATTTGAATATTTTTCGATATCGTCGAAGCAATTTGTGAATTTTAAATTCGCTTTAAAATGTTTGAAAAACTAGGACCCAAGAGGTTCAATGTACATCATTTTGTCTATACGGGTTCAATCAAAAACTAATTGGGTGATATTATTCATTTATATTCCCATATGTCCCACAGACCGTCTGATAACATACTAAAATTTAATTTTGATAAAGTCACTTTTACGACAGTTATCGTGCGAACAGGCAGACAAACAGACAGAATGAACTAAGTCATGAACACTTTTCAACTATGTTGTAAAGTGTTAATAACTTAAAAACTAATTCGAATTTAAAAATACAAGACCGAAGTGCACCTTCTCGGGTCCTGCAGTACCAGTGTGCCAAATTTCATGACCGTACAGCGCTCAGATCAGCTACAGGCCGTTCACGCACTCACTCACACACGTATGCATATATACACAGAAAATCATACATATTATTTTATTATGTAAGATTAAAAATGTAACACTTATTTAATATTTTATTAAGTAACTGTAATAAAAAGTTACGTAGATTGGAAGAAGCGTAGTTGGGCCATTCATGCTCCATACACTTAATTGGATAAAATGAACATACCTTTCATATCTGAAAATTTTTAGACATTTCATATGAAAAATTATCTGAAATATTTCCGACATTGTTTTCACATTCCTCGAATTTTCACCACTTATTGTATCTTCGATAAAAGCTTTCGTAAAGGAAATGCCAAGGATAGAGGAAAAGTCAATAATCAATATGATTCCGACATTAAGGAGCCAAAGTGATAAGACGATTTTCTTTTCTTGGCGGTTTTGTAAAGACATATTAAAACAAATCGCACTCTCAAATTAGCGATGATTTCTAAATTTGGTTCAATTAGAGTTTTATATTTTAGTTCACCTCATTTATAGTCCATAGATATTTTTACTTTCCCTGCAATGTATAGGGAAAGTATTGGAATCATGTCGAAAATCACAAGTCGGGTTTTCGACGGATCTACGCGTTTCAAGACCTCTAGAATACGAAAAAATCATTTTTAGCGTGATGTCTGTGTGTGTATCTGTGTGTCTGTGTGTCTGTCTGTCTGTGTGTCTGTCTGTGCGGATTTTGTATCCACTGTAACTAAAAAACTAATAGACCTAATTTCACAAAATTTGGTAGGTAAGTCACTTGTGTGCGAGTCTGGTGCTGATTAGTTTTGGGTACGATTCGGGATAAAAGAACACGCCAATTTTTGCGAAATGACCCGCAAAAGCTTGTATCAACTCTAACTAAAAAACTAATGGACCGAATATCACAAAATTCGGCAGAAGAGTTATTTGTGGGTAACTCTGGTGCTGATTAGATTTTGGTACGATTCGGAAAAAAATAACCTGCATTTTTTAGCAAAATGACCAGCAAAAATCGTCCAAATCTACACTAAAGAACTACGTATACTCAAATATATCCATTAAATGCTCGTTTAATACGTAATTTTTAGCGAAGAAAAGAATAAGACCAACCCCATTACATTAGGACCAGCCGTTCTCGAGATATTTTAGTTTTTCCTATTTTCTCTACGCCACCTTTGAAAATAAGTCCGGTTACCGAATGAGAACAAAAATTGAATTAAAAGTGAAATAAATTTAATTAAAATAAAGAGAACGTGTATATAAATCTGCAGGGAAAGTCATGTGCTGCCAACATCAGATTTTTATACTTTCCCTGCAATACATGTAATGTATAGGGAAAGTATTGGAATCATGTCGAAAATCGCAACTCGAGTTTTCGACGGATCTACACGTTTCAAGGCCTCTAGAATACGAAAAAACCATTTTTAGCGTGACGTCTGAGTGTGTGTCTGTGAGTCAATGTGTGTCTGTCTGTCAGTGTGTCTGTCTGTGCAGATTTTGTATCCACTCTAATTAAAGAACTAATTGACCGCATTTCATAAAATTTGGTAGGTAAGTCATTTGGGGGCGAGTCTGGAGCTGATTAGTTTTGAATACGATTCGGGATAAAAGAACCCGCCTTTTTTTGCGAAATGGCCCGCAAAATCTTGTATCCACTCTAGCTATAAAACTAATGGACCGAATTTCACAAAATATGGTAGATAAGTTACTTGTAGATCCCTCTGCTTCTGATTAGATTTTGGTAGGATTCAGAAAAAAATTATCTGCCTTTTTTTGCAAAATGTCTCTCAGAAATCGGCAAAATCTAAAATGAAAAACTACGTATAATCAAATATATCCATTAAGTGCTTGTTTAATACGTAATTGTTAACGAAGAAAAGAATAAGACCAACCCCATTACACTAAGACTAGCCAATCTCGAGATATTTTAGTTTTTTCGTATTTTCTCTACGACACCTTTGAAAAAAGTCCAGTTATCGAATGAGAACGAAAATTGCTTTAAAAGTGAATTAAATTTAATTAAAATAAAGAGAACGTCGATATAAGTCTGCAGGGAAAGTCATGTGCTGCACACATCAGATTTTTTAATTGCAAAAATGAAAATTTTCTGCCTTAGATATGATGAATAAATAAGACAGAACTTCAAAAATTAGATTTATTAATGTGAAACATCTTAGGGCGCGCCAACGCGGTGGCTGAGCAGTCAATTCAAGCGTTTCCTTAAGGCTCGCTTACCTGGACATTCGGAATGCGTGTTCGAGTCCCACCTGCGGGCATGGATGTTGTGTTGTTCGGCGTAGTGCGTTCTGCCCCCCACATGTGTGACGGGGCAAAGTCATGTGGTGGCTAAATGGTTTACGATACTGCAAGTTTATTGACGAATGGTCATTGTAGTAAGTGCTACTGCTAGCAATAATAAAACATATTAGAGCGTCGGTCATTGAGTAAATCGTTAAAGACATGTGACAGGGTAAATCGGAAGTGACATAATATTGATACGAATACGTAACAGAAAAGCACGATATAAGTTTTGGGTCATTTAAACTTGGCGACAAATTTGATGATTTTGGTTACGCATTTTGTGAAATATCGTCCATTTGGTGACTTTTGAAGTGTTCTAAATATTTCTGGAGTTTTGTAGATTGGAAATGAACTTCGCTAATTCAATGCGTTTTTTGTAACTTTACACATAGGGTAAAAGAGATCATAGATTGTTGAGGTGATACAAGTAAAAGCCACTTCCGAACGTTATACAGCACCCGATATGCAATTTTTCGTTTGATTATATTTATACCCTTTTAGCAGTATTAGGAAACAATTCTGTTAGAAACAGAACTCAGCTGTGACTTCAGTCTAATGGAGCTGAAATGGTTTTGCGTGAATAACGTTTTATAAAATAAAGGATAACTTTTGTAATAACGAAAAAAAAAAGAGATCGCGATACAAAGTTTGATTACATACGCTTGTAGGGATTTCAAAGAGTAACAAATTATTGTCCATTATTTACAGCTATCGCTTTTAGTTCTTAAGACACTATAAGTATTACAAACTTAAAAAACGAAACATTTTCATTTTTCTTCAAATTGTAAAGACGATTACTCAAAAATTATTAGAGCGTTTTCAGAAATAAATAGATATTTACAAACTATATTTCCTCATACATAACTTTATCGCTTACTACTTATATATATATATATATATATATATATATATATATATATATATATATATATGTGCTGTTATAGACGAAAGAGAGTGCAGTTGGATATGCGAGCCACACACCCCAGAGTTGAGGCAAGACTGATGACAAGCCTAAGATTGAACTTGAAGGTATGTCCTCATGTGCTTTGGTCCTAGACACTTTAGAAATCTAACTAGTACTGGTCACATATCCCCCATAACTCGAGAAATTAAATGATAGTTGATAATTATGATAAATTGTGCTTTTGATAAATTGATGTTGTTAATAAATGATATTGTTTAAGTTTTAAATTGGCTAGTCTTTTTATAATGATTAATGAATTCTTTTCAGGACTTACACAAAAGGTAAAAATAATTGGATGGTTAATTGCGACACAACAACGAGCGATGTACGATTTAAATGTTAATTCCACTATATATGCGATCAACGGCCATGTTTTTAATGATTAATAAACAATTAATATTAATATAATCTTTAAACTTAACTCATTTTAAATTACGTATTGCCACAATATATATATATATATATATATATATATATATATATATATATATATATATATATATATATATATATATATATATATATATATATATATATATATATATATATATATATATATATATATATATATATTTTCAAAAAGAAAAGAGGTATGGATGGAAACAATATACCAAAAGATGGCCGGGAGTTGTGACCCCCTCACCCCGGTTAAGCGTGCTTTGCGTCGCGACAACCCTCCCGGAGAGCCGGTATATTGCAAAAAAGAATACGAATGTATCAAATTGTAAGATGTAAATAGACAACATACACGAACAAATATAAGATATAATTGTCGAGATCCAGCCCTATCGAAATTCATCAACAGTAAATGTTTGAAATATATTTAAAAAGTGTTTGAATAAAGTTTGAAACATGTTCACAAGTATACATTATCAAAATTACCTAGCTTCTACTTAAAGAGGACTTTAAATATTGACACATAATAGAACAATAATAACAAAGTCTATTTCTAAAACCATATACCTGAATGACAATCAATAGCATATTTTGATAATTTATACTTGTGAACATAATTTTGATAATTTATACTTGTGAACATAATTTTGATAATTTATACTTGTGAACATAATTTTGATAATTTATACTTGTGAACATGTTTCAAACTTTATTCAAACACTTTTTAAATATATTTCAAACATTTACTGTTGATGAATTTCGATAGGGCTGGATCTCGACAATTATATCTTATATTTGTTTGTGTATGTTGTCTATTTACATCTTACAATTTGATACATTCGTATTCTTTTTTGCAATATACCGGCTCTCCGGGAGTGCTGTCGCGACGCAAAGCATGCTTAACCGGGATGAGGGGGTCACAACTAACCCCGGCCATCTTTTGGTATATTGTTTCCATCCATACCTCTTTTCTTTTTGAAAATATTTTAATCCTCTTTTTAGTGCAGCTTTGCGCCTTTTAAGTGTGATTTCAGATGATTTTGTAATGTTGTATTTCACGGTGTTTTCATATTATATATATATATATATATATATATGCTGGTCATCCAAATTGCAACACCATGAAAGAAGCATCCAATAAGCATGAAATTTGCACCATACGTAGACCTTGATAGGAAATACAAATGTTTAGAATTTTAGCTCATATGCAAATCATGTGCTCCTACCTCTTGCATTATGTATCGCTATACCGGTCCTTCACCTGGCCTTATGGTTTGGGGTCGCATTGGATTTTACTCCCGCACCCCCCTAATACGCATTGCCGGAACACTCAACAGCCACCTCTACATTTCTAAACCTGTTGTCTTACCTTATCTTCAAGGCTTACATGCGTAAGTTTCAACAGGACAAGGCGAGACCACACGTGGCATATATCGCTCAGCATTTCTTCAGTGTCCACCAAGTTCCACTGCGCCCTTGACCCGCCCGTTCTCCAGATCAGTCGGCCATTGAACATGTCTGGTCGATGATTGGCAAACGACTGGCCCAGCAAACAACACCAGCTGCTACGACAGATGAAGTTAGGCAACGTGTGGAAGCAGTATAGACTGACATACCCTAAGAACACATCCAAAGTCTCCTTTCAATTCCAAGGCGTGTAACAGCAGTTATTGTCACCCATGGCGGCTGCACAAAATATCGATTTCTTCGTGTTCCGCAAGTCGAACGGAGCTGTATTTCAATCAATTCATCCTTGTACTTTATGTTCTTTGTCCAATAAATTTGGCTTTGAGATCTCTTGTCTTTCATGGTCTTGCATTTTGAATGGCCAGCAGTGTATATATATATATATATACTGCTGGACAATTGCTAAAGACGGATAGACGGATGACACTATCACCTATAGCAACAATAAAATGAAAGGAAGCAAAATGTGGAAAATTAGAATAAGTGCGGGATACAATAAGAATAGGTGTGCGTATGCAAATTTTTCATTCCCACGCCTGCTCGTCACGTGATAGCGCCGTTAAGGGATTTAAAGGATTTGACGCGTGTGAATAGCTGTTGTTCCAAGTGAATGTTTTATGGGAAAGATTTATTCGACGAACTTAAAATTTTCAGTATGTCTTTCCGGTATCACTTAGATGATTTTACGTGTGGTCGTATTATCGGAAAGATCGAAGAAAGGTAACAAATAACAGATGTTACCAGGGAGTTCGACACCGCCCACAGCGTTTTTTTCCCGGCCACCCTAACGGCTACTCTAAGTCCTCGGACGAGTCGGGTGGTCTGGGTTTTCGACGTTCGACCGCCCACAGCGTTGTTTCACGACTGTGGCAAGCATTTAAAACAACTGGAATGTGTAGCAAGCGTCAAGGGGAGGTCGTGTTAGAAGTACGACGCCTGCAGGAGACAGGTACATTGTCATATCGGTAAAAAGGGACCGGGGCACCACAGCTCAGCAGGTGGCAAATCAGTTTCTAGGTACTACAGGACAGAGCATCTCCCGAAAAACTGTTACCAGACGTTTGTAAGAAGGAGGACTATACGCCAGCAAATATTTTGTGTGCATCCCATTGTCCAGTCTACATCGTATCGCCCGTTTGCAATGGTGTTGTGAGTATCTCAATTGAAGCGGATAGGACTGAGCTTATAGCGGCAAATAGAAGGAAAGGGGGAGTTACCCCCCCCCCCCCCAACGAGGGAACCACAGCCTGTGACCCGAGAATCAAGCAGACTATTATGAAGATTTTTGACTGAAGAAGGACGTGAGCAAATTTGTGCAACTTTCGCACATATAGCTTGTACAACATGACTTAAAGACCTGTGCAAATGTTCCAAAAATGCTGGCTAGATCTATATAATGTGTGCGTGCAATCAGAGTACGAGAAGGAGCCACACACCAAAGAGTTATGGCGGCGCAAATAACTGATGCAAGCATTTGAAATATGATCAAAGCCCAAGACAGATTTGAAGGTATGTGCTCATTAACAATCACAGGTCATAGACACATGATAGTAATTTTAATAGTACTGGTCGCATATGTCCCCTCCACCGCAATAATTAATGAGTATAATTGTTGTTAAGCATATAATTAATAATATGAATAATTGGTGTAATTAAATAATTTAGATTTTATGTTGTTAATAAATGTTTTATTGTTAAAGTTTAAATGGTGGGATCCATTTAGCATCATTAAATAATTAATTAATTAATTAATAATTAATTAATTAATAATTAATAATTAATTAGCATTATTAAATAATTAATTTAGCATTATTAAATAATTAATTATTCCTTTACAGGACTCACACGAAAGATAAATAATTGGAGGGTTCTGTATAGCGGCACAACTAGCAATGTACGATTCAATAATAAGTCCACTAATATGAGAATTAACGGCCATGTCAATCTTAAATGAATTTAATATTTATAAGTTTATCTTTAAGTTATTTTTAAATGTGTCCCACAGTTTTAGTCACAGATTCTTTTTATGAGAAACTTTTAAAATTAACACTGACGTTGGTAAATCGATCGCAATGTATAAATGTCTTACTCCATTCAAATACTATAAAATACAAGTTCAAATTTTCAAGTAAAAAGTAATATTTTAGTTTAAAGACGAAATGTTCGTTGTGAAAGTAAAAAGAAAAGTTGTCTGTCTTGCAGATATAATTTTGCACCATTAAGAAGATAAATCATGAAGTCAGCAAAATTGTTATAAAACTGTATGACAATACAAAAAAAAACCTCCAACAAAAGATAATTTCCTTTGGCATTACAGTTCCAAACCGATAAGGCAAAAACTCTGTAATTAATGGTGACTTTAAAGAAGTCCTAATAGAAGACCATGTGATATATATATATATATATATATATATATATATATATATATATATATATATATATATATATATATATATATATATATATATATATATATATATATATATATATATATCTTTTAAATGGGGATTTCTCATTAAAAAGAAAAGTTAATTTTGAAAATAGTTCTTTTAAATGAAATAAAATTTAGACATTTACGATAAGTCAATAATAACTTTTATTACCCATCAGATAACAAGTAATAGACAACTATTTCAAATATGTATGTATTTCGATTGTAATACATTAATTATATTTAAATCATTAGTGTATTCATTTTTTTAGAAATTCGTAATATTTATCTAAAAATAGATGTAGAATATGATGTAGAGTAGATGCAGAACTGACTATATAACATCGAATGTTAAGAGGAAAAGGTAAATTAGTTGAAACAATTATCATAACATTGTGAAAAAACGTTTATGTATTCCTAAACTCAAATTGGAGTAACATATAGATATGAAACTTTGAACTTTCATACATCGAACTACATAACATCAGACTGATAAGAACTGACCAAATAACAATGACTGTTAGGAGAAAAGAGTAAATTACTAACGAAAATTCTGATTGCATTGTGAAAAAACTGTTATGTATTCTTAAACTGAAATTCGAGTAGCATATATATATATGAAACTCTGCACTTTTATACATCAAACTGAATAACATCAAACTGACCAGAACTGACTAAATAACATTGACTGTTAGGAGGAAAGGGTAAATTAGTAGCAAAAATTCTGATAACATTAAAAAAACATTTATGTATTCTTAAACTCAAATTGGAGTAGCATATAGATATGAAACTTTGAACTTTTATACATCGAACTACATAACATCAGACTGATTAGAACTAACCAAATAATATCGACTGTTAGGAGAAAAGAGTAAATTACTAACGAAAATTCTGATTGCATTGTGAAAAAACTGTTATGTATTCTTAAACTGAAATTCGAGTAGCATATATATATATGAAACTCTGCACTTTTATACATCAAACTGAATAACATCAAACTGACCAGAACTGACTAAATAACATTGACTGTTAGGAGGAAAGGGTAAATTAGTAGCAAAAATTCTGATAAGATTAAAAAAACGTTTATGTGTTCTTAAACTCAAATTGGAGTAGCATATAGATATGAAACTTTGAACTTTTATACATCGAACTACATAACATCAGACTGATTAGAACTGACCAAATAATATCGAATGTTAGGAGAAAAGAGTAAATTAGTAACGAAAAATCTAATTGCATTGTGAAAAAACGGTTATGTATTCTTAAACTGAAATTGGAGTAGCATATATGTATGAAACTTTGCACTTTTATACATCAAACTAAACAACATCAAACTGACCAGAAATGACTTAATAACATTGACTGTTAGGAGGAAAGGGTAAATTATTGGCAAAAATTCTGATAGCATTAAAAACCTTTATATATTCTTAAACTCAAATTGGAATAGCATATAGATATGAATCTGTGGTACGCAATTGAAAATAATCTTTATGTTAGATTTTATAAATATGAAATTATTCAGAATTAACATGTTCGAAAAGCCGTACATTGCATTGTTGCCTCATTAGAACCCCCACCATTACTTCTTTGTGCGAGATCCTAAAATAAAATTATTAATTATACTTCACAATTAACTTCACCCATTTTAACTATAAAATAGATATTATTTATTAAACACATTAAAAGTATGAATTAATTGCAATTATTATATATTCAAGGAGGGAATTGGGTGTGTGATACCAAACATTTATTAGCCTAAACTACTATGGACTTTTATAATAGAAGATTTGTTCATATCTCTTTTATTATCTTTAGACGCTGAACTGCATGTTTGATTTTTATGGTTGCCTTTTGGGTTTTGCACTCAAAAAAAAAACTAGCTATTTTGTACATTCTAGACTCTATTCGTCCATGAACGCCCTTCAGAGGTCTTTGCCTGAATTTTATGAAGCACACTACTTATATGCAGACTCAAGGCTGAATTATCACAATAATGACTAACTATCTCTCAATAGAGACCCATGACTGAGTGTAACTGAATCTTAAGTTGACTCTCCTCACCACTTCTTAATATCGACAGTTTTCTGTATGCATGTGTAACGTAATGATTATATTCAATTTTCTCAGTTGAACTTTCTGCTTTCTTCTTGCTCATATTTTTGCCTGAGGTTCAGATATAGGTCCAACCGCATCTCATTGGTAGATCTCAGTGCGATGCAACAACAATTCCTAATTGGTTAAATCTTTAGCCAACCTACTGGCTTCAGTTTTGACCTCCTCTAACCTTTCCTGCTCGATTATGGCTCTTATTTATGGCATTCGTGACGTCCCAGACCAGGACTGTCGTAAACTGGTGTCTACGGGTCTGGGATGTTTGTCGGGCCTGTTACATATCATAAATCTAAGTACATTAGTACTGCCTAAATGTATCCTAGTCTCACATTTACTCACCCATGACTTGTCACACAGAGATTTTACACTTTTATACAACTGAGGCAACGGCCTTACCGTGCTGAAAACACCGGATCTCGTTAGATCACCGAAGTCAGTCAGCATCGGGCGCGGTTAGTACTTGGACGGGTGACCACCTGGGAACACCTCGTGCTGTTGGCACATTTTGGACGCGGTAGCCCGGTGGTTTGCGCGCTGGATTTGCGCGCTGCCACAACTTCCGCCGTGCTCATGCGTAGTACGATCACGTTAAACATGTGGGTTCGTAAGTCCCTTCGAGGGATTGGTGGTATTGAAAGGAGTGTACGTTCCCTTTAGATGCCTCCCTCACTGGGTTCCGGTCTAAATTGGATGGAACTTCCCGGCCGTCCAAACAGTTACCTTACACCTTTCAGGTAGGTCGGACGGTCTAGGTCTCAACAACTTTTATACATCGAACCATGCAACGTCAAACGAACTAGAGCAGCCCAAATAATACCGACTGTTAGGTATAAAGGGTAAATTAGTAGTTAAAATTCTGATATCATTGAGACAAAATATTTATGTATTCTTAAACTTAAATTGGAGTAGTATGTATATATGAAATTTTGCACTTTTATGTTTATTTTGAAAGTCCAAGTATCAGCTAACCCTTGGAACGACTTGTATTTTATCCTAGGTTGTATTTTATCTTGAGAGCTAGCTTTAAGACCCATTGGGCTCATGTAATTACTAAGTAAGATTAGAAACAACAACAGCAACAATTATAAACATACAAATTACAAGAATATGTATTACATTTCTAGCCGTTTAACACGTGCTTTGCACATTCTTAGTGGCTAGTAGTTTCTAAGTGCAAAACCTACACACTTAATTTAAGTTGTTGACAACGTGTTTTAAATGTTGACAGCGAAAGGTTGTCAAATTGTATATTTTTTATTATTGATGGATAGAGTGGTTAAAAATCTCTATGTGTCGTCGCCCCTAATCTGAATTTTCGAAATATTAATATTTTCGTTGATCTGGAAGCGGGTTGTATGAAACCAAAAACCAAAATTCTAGTTCAAGTGGACGTGATCAATCACTTTGAAAAGTGTTTTTAAATTATTCCTCTGCATCGTTACTCTTAATTCAAATGTTTAAAACATGAAAATTTTCCGTTGACCTGGAAGCTAAGAATGAGAATCAAATAAGACAGAAAAAGTGTTTTTGCTGGATTGGAAACGCTCGTTAATTAAGCAAAGTGGTTTTGAGTGTTTTATTATTTCTTTGCACTATCACACCTGATTCTCTCCCCCCCTCCTTTTGTTTTGCAATTTAAATTTTTTCCTTGGTCTTGAAGCTGACACCTATCGACTGACATTAAAACTAAGATTCTAACTATGATGGAAGTGATACATAATTTTGATACATCGCCCTTCACTCAATCAGTCAGTTCTGCGCATTTTATATAGGAAGAAGGTGGTAATATAGACCACTTATTTATTATTTTAGTTAAAATACCTAATTTTTGTAAATATTGCATCAAACGTCATCACAAGTGTTAGCAAATATATTTCCTGTTATGTATTACTCTTAATTAGTAAAAAATAACTGTTGAATGAGTAAAACTTCTTTAAAAACACTGCAAAATGTGTGTCTTTGAAAATAAGGTGGTACTTTGAAATAGGAAAAAAATATTATTTTTAATTAATAGCCTTTTATTATTATAACAACGTTTTATTAATATGTAGAACAAAAATATAGGCTATTTTAAAAATTAAAAAAAAATCCCCTTCAAAATTAAAGACGATTACGGTCAAATTAAATTGGAGGTAAAGTCCATCGTGAATAGGAATCGCAAATAAACTTATCAGTTTTACTACCGTTGCAAAACACATGAGCCCATTTCTTGCACATCACGCATTGCACCCAAAATTCTCTAAAATGTAATCTATTGAATTTTTCTCCACAAAATAGACACTGAATTATCGCTTCCAGGAACAACTTTCCAGGAACACAACTTCCTTCTCCAACAGATTCTGCTAGATTTAAGCTTCCAGAAGACAGGCACCGTCTTTTTTCTTTTGCATAACTAGGATTTTCTTGGTATTTATCTGTTCTTTTGGAAAAATACTTTTTACTTTCATTTTCGCATAATTTCCCCCATCTCTATGGGCATGTATAATCCTTTGCTGGTTCCAAGTTGACCGTTCTTCTGCTATTCATCTTCCGAGGCTGCATTGAAACGACTTGTTGCTTCATACAGTGCTTGGAATTTTCCAATGACTGCATTTGTCGTATTTAACGTATTTTCTGGCTGCTATTTCTGGTTTAGTCCGCCTTTTCCCCATCATAACTTCTTTCGTAGTTTAATGACAACTGGAAAAATAAGTTGTAATACGGAGCGATTTGTATCATATTACCACCTAACTCCATTTACCAAAAGGCTAAATGAATCTCAACGTTAAAAAACATTTTTAAATAACCAAAGCAGTCATTTTTAAATTTAATCCTATCGCTATCCGACACACTACCGATAATTTGCTCGATTTATAA
Organism: Amaurobius ferox; assembly: GCA_951213105.1. Lineage (NCBI taxonomy): Eukaryota > Metazoa > Arthropoda > Arachnida > Araneae > Amaurobiidae > Amaurobius > Amaurobius ferox. The sequence goes on from OX578140.1 coordinate 135,446,511, forward strand.
CTAAATATAGAAAGGTTTTTTTTAATCTTACATTAAAGAAGTTTGGATGGTTATAAAACACAACGTATGATTTTAGAACTCTAAAAATCGTTAAAACTAATGACATTCTCCTCGTGTGATCTAAATGGTACCTAATGGTTATTATTCCTTCATTTTTCCGCAGTAGTTATAGCATTATGTCCAGTTTCATACCATCACATTGTTTCATATTACCAAAATCTCCCCTAGCTATTTTTATATTATTTGTTATAATTAAAGTCATTATAAATAATGTCATTATTTGTAGTTTCATATTTTAACACTGTGAGACCAGAAATTGTTCTCACATGAGACATTTTTATTTGATTATTTATGGTGTCCTTTAAGGAAAAGAAAGCTTGAGTCTGGCTGGCGCCGAAGTTTACGACAACTTGAACTTTTAGGTCAAATGCTATAAATTTAGGTGTGCCAGGCCACAGGGGCTGAGAGGGTCTCTGAAGTGATGCCATTGGGTTCAGAAGAACTAATGAGCGCCAAGGGGAAGAAAGGCGGAGCTACCCCTCTCCCCTCCCCCCGCCGAAGGAACTACAAGTCTAAAACAGATTTACGACATGAGCGAAGTGAATATGACCTAGCAGACATGACTTAGGAGTTGCAGTTAGAGTACGAGTATTTACACTATCATGACTTAAGAGTAAGAGACGAAAGACAACGAGTAGCAGATATGGACGAAAAGAGTGCAGTTGTAGACGAAATCAGATGCAGCATATAAATCCAAAAGATTTGTAAAGGTTCCGTAGATGTTCCAAATTAATGGAGGTAGATCAAATGGCGAGTGCAGTTAGTAGTACGAGGAGGAGCCACACACCTCAGAGTTATGGCAGTATAACACTGATGCAAGCCTCAGGACGATGATAAGCCCAAGATTAAACTAGAAGGTATGTGCTCTGATTGTTACCGGTCCTAGACACCATCGTAAAACTAATAATTCTAGTCGCATATCTCCCCTTGCTAAAATAATTAAATGAATATTGATAATAATTGAAAATTGATATTTACGAAAATTGGTGTTATTGATAAATTGATGTTGTTAATAAATTATATTGTTTAAGTTTTAAAATAGTCTAATCTTTTAATATTAATTAGTAATTCTTTTCAGGACTTACACAAAAGGTAAAAATAATTGTAGGGTTATTGCTTAAGCACAACGCACTTATAATCATTATAATTAAAGATAAACAATTAATGTTAATTGTAAGTTAAACTGTAAAGGTTTCCTTTTCAAAATTTCATACGTCCCACAAACACTTTAAAAATACATGCAAAAATTTTATATCTGCACGTTTAATGTTTTGGTTTCTAATAAATTATAAATCGTTTTTTCACATTATGCTCAGCATTATTGTATCTAATATTTTCATTTTATACTGGGTAAATTTATTTCTGGTGAATAGCATGCATGTATTAGGCATGTTTTAATAGAGTATGTTGTCTTTTCGCTTGTACCGTTTGGCGACAAATTTGTCGACCTTGTCAACAGACAAAATTCGTAACTTTTTTTCAATATCACTAAATTGACAAAAATGTCTTCAAATTGATGAAAACGAAAATTAACGATGAAACGTAAATTAGCGAAAATGACGCCGAAATAATAAAGTTCGAAAACATAAGTAATGAGGATTTTGGTTTAAAATTGTGTGAATGGATTGGAATTTAAAGTTATGAATAAACGGATGGTATAAAGTGTCTTTCAATAGAGCTTGTCTGTCTATCCCATTTAGAGAAAAATTAGGTAAACTTGACGGTAAAATCGGCAACTGTGTTTAAATGCCGCTAAATTGATGAAAACTGCCCTGAATTGCCAATAATTAAGTCAAAATACCGAAAATGAAAGATCAAAATATATGTAATTAAGATTTAGATTTTTAATTTCATGAATGGATTGGAATTGAAACATTTTAATAAACGATATTAAGTACGGTTCAATAATATCTGTCTGTTCGTTCGGCTGTCCCAATTGATAACACATTTGGCAACCTTGGCAACTTTTGAAAAATTTCGCTAAAATAACAAAACAACTTCAAATATGCAACTTCTGATCTTACGACCCCTCATTATTCTGATTTCTATATATATATATATATATATATATATATATATATATATATATAAACATCTTGTTATCCTTATAATTCGTAAGGTGGAAATCACTATTTTTATAAATAGCAGGTCCTTCGAAATAAAACGTTTTTTAATTCCTCAGTGAGGCACTGCACTTAATCTGCTATCTTGAGTGACTCATGCACCATTTTCAAGGCCTTGTGTACTAACCAAATTAAAGAAAATGGATCTCAGCCTACCAGTTGGCTGTCAATATTTTGAAATGACGCAATTTTTGTTGGGTGGCACCTTTAGAGTAATAATAATTTGAAAAGTGAATCTGTGAATTTTCTTACAATTTGGGATATTTTTAATGTAACTTTTCTTGCACACAATTCGAAGTTTCTATCTCATTGCAATGTATGTGTTTATATCATTCCTCACTTCATGTGTGTTGGTGTGAACCACCCCTCAAATGAATATTAAGCATAAAAACAAATTTTCTGGAGATTTTATCGAACGATTTAACTGTGTACTTAACTGTAAGTCAGTTTATATTAAAAAATACCTATAAAAAAGAGACAGATTAACAAATGAACTAACAAACAGACAGGCGAGCAAATAGAAATTATAATTATCCACTTTTATTTTATATATAGAAGAAAAAGTTCAATGTAGGTTTCTTAAATGGTTTCTTTAATAGGTTTCTTAAAAGGTTTTTTAATAAGTTTCTTTAATGTCTCTTAAACCAAGCTATGGAATTTTATTAATAAAAATTCGGTCAATGTGGATGATTCCAAGAAAAATTCTGATGTAAATTTTACCACATACCCTACTACAAAGTGTGGCATAATTAGAATTAAAAAAAATATCTCTGTATATATGTTATGGCAATTTAAATTTTGCACTGCATTAGATTTTATTTCAGAATTTTTCGTGAAAAGTTTGATATTTATGCTTGTTATATGCAACAAGACTCCTGCTATAATTTTAATAATATTCCCTTTTAGCGTAATGTATTATTAGTGTGTAATTATATGTTTTGTAACTGTTGTATTATGAATAAAAAGTATCAAAAGATATTTCATTGGCAACATATTTAAAAGATAAAATATAAGAATAAAGCTTTTCATTAGCTGAAATGTAAAGCAGAAGTTTCAAATGAAATAAACTTAAGGATTCTATACATGGAATAAAAACTCCAAATTCTAATCTTAAGTGGTTACGAAGTTTATTCGAATCTCAGGTAACGTAAAAGCTTTTGATTTCTGAAAGATTTAAACACATTAATCTTCATGATTTTTCCATTTGCTCGTTATCTCTAAGGCGATGTTTATAGATCTTTACCCCAAAAAATAAATTTCCTTTATTCTTTGTTCTGCAAATTTCGAAAAGCAAACTGTCAGCTTCATTTATCTAAAACTAACAATCTAGGTTTTGTATGAGGGAAGTAAGATAAAGTATTAAGGGTGTGCTTGATATATGTATTTTTAATATAGATAAGCTTTTGTACGGATACAAATATTTCACTCTGACGCGCCAAACATGTATAATCTTTCATTCTGTATATTTTTATTTTTTCGCATTATTTTGCAAAAATAGTGTATTTCTCGCATTTTACTTTCCCTGTAATACAAGAAAATGGAAAGTATTGAAATCATGCATCGAAAATTGCAACTCGTGTTTTCGAAAGACTTACATGTTTTGCCACCTCTAGACTATAAAAAAATATTTTTAGCGTCACATATGTGTGTGTTTGTGTCTGTCTGTGCAATGAATGTATCCACTCTAACAAAAATACTAGTTGACCTAATTTCATAAAATTTGATATGTAAGTCTATTGGGGGTGACCCTGGTGCTGATAAGATTTTGGTATGAGTCAAGATAAAATAAACCGCCTTTTTTGTGAAATGGCCCGCAGATATTGATTGTATCCACTCTAGCTGAAAAAGTAAAAGGCGAGATTTTGCAAAATTTTGTAGATAAGTCAATCGTGGGTTACTCTGGTGCTGATTAGATTTTGGTAAGATTCAGAAAAAATTACCTGTCATTTTTTGAGAAATGGCCAGTCAAAATCGTCAAAATATAAAATAAAAGCTATGTATGCTCAAATATAACAATTAAATGCTTGTGTTATACATATTTATGACGATGAAAAGAATAATACCAACCCCATTACAATAGGACTAGCCATTCTCGAGATATTCTAGTTTTTTTTTGCATTTTTATTTCGTTACCTTTGAAAATAAGTCCAGTTTAACGAAAATGAAAACTGAATTAAAAATCTGATGTGGGCAGCGCATGACTTTCCCTGTCGTCTTATATTCACGTTTTCTTAATTTTAATTAAATTTAATTCACTTTTAATTCAATTTTCGTTCTCATTGGATAACTGGACTTCTTTTCACAGGTGGCGTAGAGAAAATACGAAAAACTAAAATATCTCCAATATCTCGAGAACGGTTAGTCCTAGTGTAATAGGGTTGGTCTTATTCTTTCTTCGTCAAAATTTACGTATTAAACAAGTATTTAATGGATATATTTGAGCATGCGTAGTGTTTTATTTTAGATTTTGGCGATTTTTGCCGGCCATTTTTCAAAAAAAGGCAGGTTATTTTTTTCCGAATCATACCAAAATCTAATCAGCACCATATTGTCCCACAGGTAACTTATCTACCGAATTTTGTGAAATTCGTTCCATTAGTTTTTCTGCTAGAGTGGATAAAGCTTTTGCGGGCCATTTTGCAAAAAAAATACGGGTTCTTTTATCCCGAATCGTAACCAAAATTAATCAGCACCAGGCTCGCCCATAAGTGACCTACGTACCAAATTTTATGAAATTCGATCCATTAGTTTTTTAGTTAGAGTGGATACAAAATCTGCACAGACAGACACACAGACAGACAGACACACAGACTCACAGACACACAGACAGACAGACAGACACACAGACACACAGATTCACAGAAACACAGACATACAGACAGACACACAGACACACACACAGACGTCACTCTAAAAAATTTTTTCGTATTCTAGAGGTCTCGAAACGTCTAGATCCGTCGAAAACTCGAGTTGCGATTTTCGGCATGATTCCAATATTTTCCCTATACATTACCACATTATTCGGTCCATTAGTTTTTCTGCTAGAGTGGATACAAGCTTTTGCGGGCCATTTCGCCAAAAAAGACTGGTTCTTTTATCCCGAGTAGTACCCAAATCTAATCAGCACTAGATTCGCCCACAAGTGACATACCAAAATTTATGAAATTCGGTCAATTAGTTTTTTTGTTTGAGTGGATACAAAATATGCACAGACACACAGACAAATACACAGACACACAGACAGACAGAGAGACACACAGACAAACAGACGTACACACACTCCGACGTCACGCTAAAAATGGTTCTATCGTATTCTAGAGGTTCCAAAACGTGTAGTTCCGTCGAAAACTCGATTTGCTATTTTCGGCATGATTCCAGTACTTTCCCTACATATTACAATATATGTTGCAGGGAAAGTAAAAATCTAATGTGAGCAGCACATGACTTTCCCTGCAGACTTATATTAACGTTCTTTTTATTTTAAATAAATTTATTTCACTTTTATTCAATTTTTATTCTCATTCGGTAACCGAGCTTATTTTCAAAGGTGGCGTAGGGAAAGTGCGAAAAACTAAAATATCTCGAGAACGGCTAGTCCTAGTGTAATGGGGTTGGTCTTATTCTTTTCATCATTAAAAATTACGTATTAAACGGGCATTTAATGGATATATCTAAGTATACCTAGTTCTTTAGTTTAGATTTTGACGATTTTTGAGGGCCATTTTGCAAAAAAAGTTAGGTTATTTTTTTCCGAATCGTACCAAAAACTAATCAGTACCAGCCCCGCCCACAAGTGACTTACCTACAAAATTTTATGAAATTCGGTGTATTAGTTTTTTAGTTAGAGAGGATACAAAATCTGCACTGACAGACAGACACTCAGACACACATACAGACGTCACGCTAAAAATGGTTTTTTCGTATTCTATGGGTCTTGAAACGTGTAGATCCGTCGAAAACTCGAGTTGCGATTTTCGACATGATTCCAATACTTTCCCTATACATTACCATGTATTGCAGGTAAAGTAAAAATGCTAATTCAGTGTAATGTATAATCACTCTGGATGTTATTTAGTTCAATTAAACTCAATTTATTGAATAGTTGAAGAAATTAAGAGAACGTAAATATGAGTCTGCAGGGAAAGTCATGTGTTGCCCACATCAGATTTTTACTTTCCTTATATACATAATGTATAAGGAAAGAATTGTGACGGAGTCGAAAATTCGAATTCGAGTTTTCGTCGGGAGAGAACGTTTCAAGCATCCCTGATCACGAATCAAACATTTTTGAAGTGATGTGTGTGTGTGTGTGTGTGTGTGCGCGTGAAAGTATATGTCTGTGTGTGTGTGCGTGCAGTGAGTCTGTGGAGACGATAACTGACGAACGAATGGACCGATTGGAACCAAATTTGTGACAAAAATCACAATTCATAAACACCGGAAACCTATTGTTTTTATACGTAATCGAATGTTCAGAATCCTCCTAAATTTTCGAATTAAATTTTGAAAAAATCATCAAAAAATCGAAACCACTAATAGAGTTACGGAAATAGACATTTCTTATGTAATTTTTCATTAGTAAACGATTGACATAAATTTTAGAATGCTAACATTAACCGTTCTTGATATATTGCACATTTTCCAAAAAAATTATCAAAAAGTTATATAAAATGTAAAAAAAATATTTCCTATTGAGAAGCAAGTTCACTTTTCATATGTAATACCATGCGATAAATTGGGTGACATCATTCACGTGGATATAGTTCGTTCCATTCATGAAAAAATATACTTTGAGTAATACTTTTGTATTTGAACGCCAATAGTCATTTGTCTGCTGAACGAACAACTTATGTCTTCGTCCATAACGCTTGGCTAGATTTGTGACGAATTTGGCGGAATGTCGACAACTTGGCGACTTATCGAAATGTTGCCAAGTTAACGAAAATCTCGTCAAATGGATAAAAATGACGTTAAATCAATGAAAGTGACAACTTATTGTCGAAAATTCAATATCTTGGAAAGAATATTATTACCTACTATAAGAAAAACTTATTTTTTACTGTAAATGTAGTAAATTCATTATATTATATAAGGAAAGTCATGTGTTGCCCACATCAGATTTTTTATATTAGAATTTTGACCAATATATAGCCGCTGCCTAACTTTCATTCAAATACTACAAAAATTCGAATACATGAGTATGGGTGTGTGGGGGTAAATATATGTGTCCGTAAGTGTATGCGTATATGTAAAATTTATTTGGTTGGTTTATTGGTGTTAATTGGTACAAAATCCAATTTGGGAACATACCATTCTAAACACATGATGAACCAATCAATTTACAAAAACAATGCAATAATACAAAACCAGTGCACTAATGAGATGGATAAAACTACAGATAATCAGACGGGGGTGATGAAATTAAAAACATGTTTAAGATTGAGATAAAATTAAAATTATCAATATAATAAAAACTGCATAGTACAACTAAAGAAAAAATCTGATGCGGATAGCACATGACTTCCCTTATATGATGCAATGAATTTACTACTTTTACGGCAAAAAAAAATATGTTATTTTTATAGTAGATACTTACATCCCTTATATATATAAATATTGCAATATATATAAATATTGTCAAATTAACGAAAATCTTGCCAAATGGATAAAAATGGATAAAAATATCAATGAAAATGACGACTAATTGACGAAAATTCAATATCTTGGAAGGGATATAAGTATCTACTATAAAAATAACCTATTTTTTTTGCCGTAAAAGTAGTAAATTCATTGCATTATATAAGGGAAGTCATGTGCTATCCGCATCAGATTTTTTCTTTAGTTGTACTATGCAGTTTTTATTATATTGATAATTTTAATTATATCTCAATCTTAAACATGTTTTTAATTTCATCACCCCCGTCTGAGTATCTGTCTATATATATATATATATATATATATATATATATATATATATATATATATATATATATATATATATATATATACATATATATATATATATATATATATATATATATATATATATATATATATATACATATATATATATATATATATATATATATATATATATATATATATATATATATATATACATATATATATATATATATATATATATACATATATATACATATATATATACATATATATATACATATATACATATATATATATATATATATATATGCATATATATACATATATATACATATATATGTATATATATGTATATATATATATATATATATATATATATATATATATATATATATATATTTATATATATATATATATATATATATATGTATATATATATATATATATATATATATATATATATATATATATATATATATATATATATATATATATATATATATATATATACATATATATATAATATTAAAACACCGTGAAATACTACATTACAAAATCATCTGAAATCACACTTAAAAGGCGCAAAGCTGCACTAAAAAGAGGATTAAAATATTGTCAAAAAGAAAAGAGGTATGGATGGAAACAATATACCAAAAGATGGCCGGGGGGAGTTGTGACCCCCTAACCCCGGTTAAGCATGCTTTACGTCGCGACAACACTCCCGGAGAGCCAGTACATTGCAAAAAGGAATACGAATGTATCAAATTGTAAGATGTAAATATACATCATACAGAAACAAATATAAGATATAATTGTCGAGATCCAGCCCTAACGAAATTCATCTACAGTAAATGTTTGAAATATGTTAAAAAGTGTGTGAATAATGTTTGAAACATGTTCACAAGTATAAATTAACAAAATTACAAAGCTTCCACTTAAAGAAGAATTTAAATATTGACACATAATAGAACAATAATAACAAAGTCTATTTCTAAAACCATATACCTGAATGACAAACAATAGCATATTACATGCAGATGTACATCCCATATTGTGTCATACAAGACCATGCAAATTTGCTATAACGTATTATACATTATACCCTATTCAAGAGATCCCATATCAGTTATCACACGCTTTACCTGTGACAATCCAGTATGTATATTGCCAACAGTTCCACTTCAAAATCAATTATATCATAAACTGGAACTCGTGTATGCACAAAAATGTTTTTAGAAATATTATACTGGGACAATTAATACGTAGTCAAAGAATAAACAGTAAAATGGAAGATCGATATTTATGCGATTATCGTTTCCTACAAAACACCATCTCACATGGTTTTCCCAAGAATTTTTTAAGTGACATTATCTACAAATTTTATAAAATAACTGTAACCGAAAGTTACCGTTTATATTTAAATAAAACTGTTGGCAATATACATACTGGATTGTCACAGGTAAAGCGTGTGATAAATGATATGGGACCTCTTGAATAGGGTATAATATATAATACGTTATAGCAAATTTGCATGGTCTTGTATGACATAATATGGGATGTACATCTGCATGTAATATGCTATTGTTTGTCATTCAGGTATATGGTTTTAGAAATAGACTTTGTTATTATTGTTCTATTATGTGCAAAATTTAAATTCTTCTTTAAGTGGAAGCTTTGTAATTTTGTTAATTTATACTTGTGAACATGTTTCAAACATTATTCACACACTTTTTAACATATTTCAAACATTTACTGTAGATGAATTTCGTTAGGGCTGGATCTCGACAATTATATCTCATATTTGTTTCTGTATGATGTATATTTACATCTTACAATTTGATACATTCGTATTCCTTTTTGCAATGTACTGGCTCTCCGGGAGTGTTGTCGCGACGTAAAGCATGCTTAACCGGGGTGAGGGGGTCACAACTCCCCCCGGCCATCTTTTGGTATATTGTTTCCATCCATACCTCTTTTCTTTTTGACAATATATATATATATATATATATATATATATATATATATATATATATATATATATATATATATATATATATATATATATAGGTTAAGCATTAACTTTCTTTATTTGCAATAATCCGGCGGGAATAATCCACCATTATTTTTTAATACAAGCCCATTTTTCATAATCTATAAATCAATTAATATAAACTCATCAATAAACTCATTAATAAAAACATTTTAAACTTTAAAAATTTACCTTTATGAAGCAAATTATGATCATTCTGGCGCCATTACAAAAAACCTTACTGCCCTTACCGGGAATCGAACCACGGATCTTCGTACTGGCCAGCCGACGTTTAACTGTAGAGCTACTGGGACGTAAATGCAAGTTTTATGGTTGAAGTGGACTCTGTAAACATTACATAAATAATTTTTAAAACGCAAATTTTCATATTGAAACAAATGAGATAAATTTCAAAATGAAATGAAATCGAACTGCTTCCTAGATATTGAAGGTTTTTCAAAAAATTCACCTAAAAATTACATAAAAATGAGCAGTATTCAGTATTATCAAATATGAAACATTCGGTGACAAATTTGGTGATATATCACCAACTTGGCGACTATTGAATATGGTGTCGAATTGTCAAAAATATCTCCAAATTGACAAAAATTACGGCAAATTAAAGAATTAATAATTTACATATATTAATACAATGGGGTATATTGCTTAACAGATGTTAGCAATATTTATAATTGTAAAATTGTATTTGCGGTAAATATAAGTTAATATGGTACGTCAAAATAATTTCAAATGTTGTCATCCAGTAAATTGCCAAATGTCAGAGTATTTTTCAACGTTCAAAACACTGTGCTGTGAATCTGTGTCCATCGTTGCCAAGCGTTGAAAGAAGTAAATTACTTGCATTATGTAGGTAAAATCCTGTATTGCCTAAATCATCTTGTCCATCATTATTTATCATTAAAAGTACTTGCATTATGTAGGTAAAGTCATGTGCTGCCTAAATCATCTTGTCCATCATTATCATTAAAAGAAGTAAAGTACTTGCATTATGTAGGTAAAGTCATGTGCTGCCTAAATCATCTTTTCCATCATTGTTTATCATTAAAAGAAGTAAAGTACTTGCATTATGTAGGTAAAGTCATGTGCTGCCTAAATCATTTTGTCCATCATTATTTATCATTAAAAGAAGTAAAGTACTTGTATTATGTAGGTAAAGTCATGTGCTGTCTAAATCATCTTGTCCATCATTATTTCTTATTAAAAGAAGTAAAGTACTTGTATTATGTAGGTAAAGTCATGTGCTGCCTAAATCATCTTGTCCATCATTATCATTAAAAGAAGTAAAGTACTTGCATTATGTAGGTAAAGTCATGTGCTGCCTAAATCATCTTGTCCATCATTATGTATCGATAAAAGAAGTAAAGTACTTGCATTATGTAGGTAAAGTCATGTTCCGCCTAAATAAGATTAAAAAAGAAAACATCTGATATTTCAAGAGATTGCAACTTCCATATCCATTTTAAATGCTCAAAGCAAACAAAATGATTTCTTACATTCTCATAACAGCTTTTCAAAATGCAATAAACTATAGTCAGTAAAAACACGATAATATATTTCATTAAAAAAAACCATCTTTACCATAATACTTCTAACTGCAATTCAACATAAGAATGTATTGTATAAATATATCACTCAAATTGACGTATGCAACTTTAATTGGGCAGTCAGAGAACACAATTTCAACAAAAAAGCATGTCTGGCCCTACGGGAAATGCAGATCGAGAAGTTTATTATTTGTCTTGGAGCAATTCTTTTTGTTTCTTCTAGTTTGTTATTTTCTTCTTATAAATATTTTTTAGAATTTTGATATTCTTTAGGAGTTGATTTTTTGATATAAATGGAGAAATCAAGATAAAAACCAAAGCATGAATAAATAAGTATTTGGCATAGATTTTATATTTCAAGGATATTATACAGGGTTCCTAGTAAAATCCTTAAGCACACCAAAAACTATATAAGGAAATATCCATGAGGGTACACTTTAGGTCTATCTATAGTAAAATGACCATGCTCAATGGAAGGAAATTGGTTACAATGCCCCTGGTGGAGAATTTAAAACGTATGAAAAAGAGCTCGGCCAAAAAGACAACAGACAAAAACAGACAAAATAACAATCAAAAATTTGTACAGATATTTCAATTAGTAAGAATAAACACCAGAAATGAACTAAACTCGTTTACGAAAGGGACTAAATGATTGTCAAATAGTTGCGCCATCGGGTTATCTAACAAGATGATTGTCAAAATACGCTGAAATATTCTTTATGTAATTCAAATGCGTTTTGTCTCCAACTGAAAACATTTCAAATTATTTTTATATTTAATTTCTGTTCAATGCTTGTCAGAGGACACTGTAATATTATTTGTTCAATTTAAATTCGCATTGTCTCCAACTGAAAACATTTCAAAGTAGTTCTACACTTGATTTCTGGTCAATGCTTGTCATACTACGCGGTGATATACTCTATGTAATTCAAATGCGTATTGCCTCCAACTGAAAACTTTTTAGCATTTTAAATTTCTTCTACACTTTATTTCTGTTCAATACCGCGCACCTTGTACCGCGCACCTTGACAAGCGTCAAGGTGCGCGGTAATATTCTTTATGGAATTCAAATGCATTTTATCTCCAACAGAAAACATTTTAAATTACGTCAACATTTGATTTTTGATCATGTAAGTGCTGTTTATTGTATCTTGAATATGGCGGCAATTTGCCAATAACTGTATTGCGACGAAGTTGAGGCGGTGGTCGAGCGATCAAGGCAAGAGTTTCCTAGAGATCGTTCGGCTGCCGGGTTGTGGGTTCGAATTACTCCTGCAGGCATGGATGTTGTGGCGTTGGGCGCGGCGTGTTCAGACCTCCCTGGTGCGCTGGGGCAACGTCTTATTACGGCTTACAGGTTCACGGTTCTAGCGAAGTGTTTCAGATATTGACTGTTCACGTTATATGTACTTCTGTTCTGTTTGTATAATGTTTGTCTTGTTCTCTGCCATTGGAAATAAGAAAAAAAAATATATTACGACATATAATTGCTTTCCGAAGTAGGTTTATTATCGAGTCCTATTAAATGAGCAATGCTCTAAAACTTTACATTTGGAATTAGTCTATTTGACTTTGTGTCTTAGTGTGATAATATTTTAAATTACGGCTACACTTGATTTTCGATCATGTAAGTGCTGTTTATTTTATCTTGAATATATTGGCAATTTGCCAATAACTGTATTGCGACAAAGTCGAGGCGGTGGTCGAGCGATCAAGGCAAGCGTCTCTTAACGATCATTCGGCTGCCGGGTTGTGGATTCGAATCCCACCTGCAGGCATGGATGCTGGGGCGTTTGGCGGTGTGTGTTACGACCACTACTGGTGCGCTGGAACAACGTCTTACAACGGCTAACAGGTTCACGGTTCTGGCCATGCGTTTGCGATATTCACTGTTCACGTTAATGTAACTTCTGTTCTGTTTGTAGAATATGTTTATCTTGTTCTCTGCCATTGGAAATAATAAAATAAAATATATTGCGACAAATACATGATTCCGAAGTAGGTTTATTATCGAGTCCTACTAAATGGGCAGTGCTCTAAAACTTTGCATCTGGAATTAGTCTATTTGAGACTTAGTGTGATATCTTAACGTTTTAATCTTTCAACTAGGATGCTTCAATAACTTTCAACTGATCAGAAATAGTCATTTTACTGCGAATTGTCCTAACGTATATATTTATCGATATTTCTTTATAAAAGTATTAGACTACTTAAATACTTTCTTTGGAAACACGCATCTTATCAAACTGCATTCTGTAACCACGCAGCTATAGAAACACAGAAATGTAAAATTATAAATTTCCATAATGCAGTTCCCTAAATGTCGGATTTTTCGTGTGGATCTATAGGGATGTGGAATAACCGGTCACGTTCCACAAACACTAGGTATTTTATCAAAATGGTTATTGAAAATTTTGGGGTTTCGGAAAATGATGTTGTGAGGCTGGATAGCGGGGCATCGAGCCACAAGGGCTGGAAGTATCCATCTTAACTTCTTACGCATTCATCGATCTTCTTATGCATCCATCTTATCTTCTTATATATTCATTTTATGTATCCACCTTATCCACTATCTTATGCTCCAGCTATGGAATAATATCAAGTGCTTGGAGTATGTGCTGGGAGGTGATTGAATGAAACTACTGGAATTTCAATTCGAGATCTAATTGGATGTCTCATTGGCACCAGAATATAGGAAATGTGAAGGAAGAAGTTTCCATTGGTCCAATTTTTGGAATATGTTCTTTACAAGTTTAGAAATTTCGTTTTTGATGTTTGTTAGGCGGAAGTGGTGATGGAGACGTCATTTCTCAGTAAGAGATCAGCACTTCTGATTGTACGAATAGTTTTATTTTAATTTTTCAGATATTGTTTTTCTATTGTGAATCCCCAGACAGCAGCTTCGTATGGCAGGATTGACCGAAAAACAGTTTTCTACAGGAGCTATTTGTTTTGGTAGCTTACTGGTGGTGAGAATAAAATGGAGCTGACTTCGTGGAACTTTTATTTTATATTGCGTTGATAATATGAATATCCCAATTAAGTTTACTATCGAAGGTTAAGCCAAGATACATAGAGCTTTTTACATAAGATATTGATGTTTTATTGGTTACAATTTGATATGTTTTTTCCTTGAAAATAGAAATATGTCCCGTTAACAGGTTCGTGTAGTAATGCGTGTACACGGGGAACCGACCGTTAGTGGCTAAAAATTAGGGAGACACAAATTTATGAAAAATAACAATATTGGATTATATGTTGAAACTATTCTATGCAACGACTTCGTGCAATATATTTTACATACGCAACTGGGTATAATTTGTTTAGAGGGATTGTTGAGAATTGTATTTCATAGTGATGGTAAAATAGCGATCATAAAATTATGATAATATATACAGGGTGCTTCAGAAAGGACACCCTAATTTTGAAATGAAGCTACTCGGAAACGATGATCGATAGGAGATTGAAACAAGTGGTATGTTTATTAGGAAAGCCGTAAAAATCTAAAACAGAAGTTTCAAAATGAGTTACAAATGTTTCTGATAGATGGCGCTGTACGCTGTAGTCGCAGTACGGAGTCCGAGAAATAGTCTATAAATAGTAGTGAGACTGTCCTTGGTAAAGCAGTCGTTGCAATCTCCTGATCATCACGTATTTCCGCCTGCTCATTCCACGGAATCCCAACTTTTGCGTGCAGTCGAAACTATCAACGAAAACTCTCCCAACAGGCAGTGTACCAGCATAGCTTTTTTCGACATCAGTAAAGTGTTTGACAAATGTACATTCCTGGTCTTATTTCCAAGCTGGTGCGACTTGGCATTTCGGTACAGCTTTTGGCGATCATCAACTCGTACCTCACTAATCGTTCCCTCACTAATCCTTTCACGTACGAGTTGATCAAACTTTCTCTTCTATTCGACCAATCAGGGCCTGGGTTCCACAAGGGGGAAATCTCAGTCCCTTGCTCCTCAACATCTTCATAAATGACTTACCGATTATACCCCAAGTTAAGCTGGCTGTCTTTGCAGACGACACAGCACTGATTGCTCGCAGCTGCTCACCACACAACGCCATCAACACCTCACAAAATTACATAAAGCATAGCTTTGAGCACTGACTCGTGACCTAGAGAATCAAAATTAACGCATCTAAGAGTGCAATGTGCATATTTAAACCTAACTACCGAGAACTTAGCAATGATATCACCCTAAAAATTTTAACTAACCCATTCCCTTCTGCCACTCTGTAAAATACTTGGGAGTCACTCTTGACGCCCATATACTATTTTCAGAGCTTATCATTAATAAACTTCAAACTGCAAATAAATCCTATTCCGGCCTTATCCCACTTCTCGGTAGAAAGTTTTACCTGTCCTCCCAAAAAAAGCTTATTATATACAACCAAATCATTGTACAGGCGGTTATATATGCTTACCCCGTCTGGGGATCGACTGCAAGAACGCACATTGAGAAATTGCAAGTATTCCAAAACGAAACATTACGATGCATTGTGAATGCATCTCGATTTGTACAAAAAGAAGTCATTTACCATGACCTCAAAGTCTCTACTTTGAAGAGCAGATTCGTCGCTTCACTCGAAATTTTTGCAAAAAGAATTGAAGCAGGCCATGTTTGAGAGACGCAGATCAAAACTATGGCAACATTTCGCTTAGTTATCTTAGGAAGAGGCGTCCACTTAATCTTGTAGTCGGCCCATTAGAGGTCCCTTGGAAAAAGCCGAGATATGCGTCTTCCCAACCTGGGGTGACCTAAGCTGAATGATGTCGCCATATCCGCGCCTGATCGTCATCAGTTTAAAAACCCACTGATATGGCACGTTTGCTTGTTAGCTAGCTGTTTTTGACGCCAGCCCGCATGTAATTTAATTTGATTGTTTCCCTTTATAATATTTTTAATTAAGTTTAAATTATTATGCTCTCTCGTCCTCTTTCTTAATAGTAACTTTGATTTGACTATGGTATATCCTATCAAGTCTTAGCTTCCCCTTCACCCCGCCCCCTTTACTTCTCCTAGGCAGCTGGCCAATCCCAAGACAGCATCACCAAACAGCAACATCGTCAACACCTCTCCATCTACATCCTATACGGGAATGAGGAAAAATATACAAACATGAGTAATATACAAAATTGAACATATATTCGATGTGGGGATAAATGCAACCGCACACGAGCGCCGAAATGTTTCGTCTTGGCTTGGCTTAGCAGTCGTTGCAATCACATCAAAATCAAATTGTGTCATTCAAATTGCATCATTCAAATTGTGCATCTTGCGCAGCAGAGAGATAGAGCAAACGACGAATGAAATTGACAGTCACTTTAGGTAGTGTGTCAACAGAAATGGACGCACACGCCTGACATATCAACTCTTCAAGCTTGGAGACAGCAGTGCGGACCTAACCTACCTCTCTGTTTTACAGGATTAGTTCGGCACCCCCTGAGAACTTACGGACCCACATGTTTAGCACAACTCTTCAAGCTTATCCAGTGTTGCAGGATTGTTTCGGAAAACAGTGGCCTTCAATGTGCCTCACAGAAAGTAGTCGCAGGGCGTAGAATCGGGAGAATATGGAGGCCAATCCATGCATGTTCAAATAAATGTGGAATAGTTCAAAGCAATGACTATATTACAGAAGTATTCCTCAAGAAAGGCATAAACGGCTGGGGTACGGTGTGATCGGGTCCCATCTTGCATGAACTACGAAATGCATGGGCGATCCTCCGACACTTGTAGTGTGGCGACAAATTGTTCCAAAACCGCAGTGTACCGTTCAGTAGTAATCGTTTCGAGCAAGAAAATGAGCAAATGATGCCCTTGCTCGATACTGCAGCGCAAACGGTAACTTTTGGGAACTGTAGTAGCCATGCTTGACACAAATGCGGGTTTTCGGTACCTCAAAAACGCCAGTTTTGTCTGTTTACGACACCATCTATGTGAAAATAGACCTCATCTGTGAACCATATGCAGCCAGCTCAAATCCATCACCAACAATCATGGCGAGCATATCGTTTGCGAACTCTTCTTTTTCTCGCACAGCTGAAACTGTTATGGCTTGTTGCATTGGATCTTGAACAGAAACATGTCTAGTGTGTTCCTCAGGATTATGTACGTGCTTGATGGCATTAATCTGGATTCCGCTGCAACTCTTCGGATGGATTTCCTCGGATTAGACTGAATAACTGCATCAAATGTTTCAGGACTCAACTGAAGTTTTCAGGTGTAACTGCAGATTGCCTGGGACCAACATGTCCCACTAACTCATCAGCCACGCTGCCTGTTTGTTGAAATTTGTCGAAAAGCTGGCGAATTCAGTTCACATCAAGATCTTTTGGCAACTTTAAATCGGGATTGAAAACTGCGCCTTGTTGCTATAGGACTGCGATTTAACCGCTGATACTCGAGTACTAGAAAGAAACGTTGCTCCACGGAATGTATGACTTCATCTACTTTCTTTTGTACGCTAACCTCCTTTCACGTTTTAACAGCCGAACCGTCCAATGATTGATTGCTTTGTGTTTCAGAGCACTCTTTTTAGGAATCCGTACTGCGACGACAGATTACAGCGCAATCTGTCAGCAACATTTGTATCTATTTTTTTTAACTTTTGCATAAGATTTTTACGGCGTTCCCAATAAACAAATCACTTGTTTCAGTCTTCTATCGACACCATTTCTGAGTTGCTGCAATTCAAAGTTAGGGACTCCATTGTGAAACACTCTGTAACATAACAGATACTAACATATAATATAAAAACATTGTGATGACGGAAGTTCGTTTTTTTATTTTCAAAGGCTGCAGCCTATAAGATATTCATGATACAAAACCACAAGCACCAGAAGGTGGCAACAAACTTTGCACGTGTCAAACAGACGTAGATTCAGTCAGACGTCGCCAGTTGTTGATAGATAATTTAAATAAATGTATGTTGGGGCACTAAAATATTCCCACACACGTCGAAAGGTCTCGTGATCCTTGAAGTCCCAGGGACATTAGACAGTTGCGCATAGTTTATCTCCAGCTAGTGACAATTTTCTTACACCAGCTCGCCGGTTAATGAGAAATGTGCTATGAGGTTACATGGGGTGCCACCAGCCAATGGGCAAAAGGGATACAAGGGGGAGACGTGAAAGAGGAATTAGCAGAGCAGTTGAAGAACTTCCTACAAAAAATCAATTGAAGGACATGATACATTTATGGAGAATAAAAGAGGCCGTCAGTGAGTGATGAGTTAATTATGGTCACCGACGAAACATTGTGACATATAAATGAAAGTGTAAAATTTTTATAATAAAAATTCAGCACAGACAAGCTAGACAAAGTGGTGCAGCACCAAAGATGACCCTAGTCACGATGATTCCCGAAAAAGATTCAGCAACCTATACAGTAACCACAACAGGTTCTCCTTTTAGCTCTCAAGAGGATTTCGCGTTTTTAGGAAAAAAATTTATTATGAACTTACCTTATTTATTATATACTCTTGGTACAGTTCCATTGCAGCATTGATTCACATGGTTTGCTGCGGGGATCTGGCGAAATTCGTAAGTTAAGATATCAGCTACTTTTTTATTATCATGAAAATGTTGATGCTACCTACTATCGCCGATATTTTAGCTATCACATTCGTGAAATTCTCGTCACCACTTTACATCATTTACGACGTGCTTTCTTTTCTGCTATCAGTTTAACATTGTTTTGCTGGCCTTCGCTTATCTTCCATGCTCCGGGGGAACCCGCAATTTCCGACTTTCATTGGCCTAGCCATTGTATGTTGGGGTGCGTCCTGATTGGCTGCTATGGAGCTTGTGCTAATCTTGCCCAGAAACATCGTTTAAGCCTAATGTCGTCAAAGTGAATTTTGATGTCATGGATTTAGGAGTCGTAAACTTCTCGGGGCAATACTGTTAAACGTGGCGTCACTCGTCTAAGTTCTTTGTTCGACCTTAAATTACTTAAATGGGGCAAAATGGTCTCGCAGTCCCTCTGTTGAAGATTATGTTACAAACGGTGGGCTAATTCATTGTTATTGTGAGAAGGCTATAATTGCTGTGCCAGAGTGTTCCAGACGTGTTCTATTGTTCATAGATGTGGGGACCTTCATGGCCATGGGAGGGTATTAAATACTCAAAAGTCATTGTTGAGAAAGTCGTGCAATATGTGATCGAATGTTGTCTTATTGCTAAATGGCACCTGGGTAATTTGACAGCAATGACAGGACAGTCGGCAGCAAAATATCGTCGACAAGCAAGCCAGCCGTGAGATTAGCTTGCAGTATAATAGAGGGAATATATTTTTCCTACCGACCCAGACCGTCCGAACTACACGAATGTATAAGGTATTTGTTCCGACGGCTGGATGTGCCACTTGTTTAGACAGGTACTCCAAGGAGTGTGGCATTCGAAGAGGTGGTGTATTACGTTCAAGTTGCATAATTGTCATGGTCGTGCGTGTTAAAGATGAAAATCAGTCATGGTTCTGGATTAAAACAGGGGATATGAAATTTGACTGGCGTCATCTTTATATGTAATATTGATGTGTTTATCCGTATATGTCTGTATTTGTTTAGTACTTGAACAATGCCAGATTCATTTCAGTATAAAACAAATTGTGTAATAATGAAGTTTTCATATCTGCTTAAACAACAGATACACACGTCATTTGTCTCTTGACTTTATCACAATATACTTAAGTAATATAAATCTCCCCACTGGCATCTTGTCACGCTTCAACATTATATTTCCCTCGTCCATAATTATTGGAATTTAGTCTGAGCTCCCATAAATAATGCTCTTAATTTGACTCTCCTCGTGGAAAAGGATCGTACTCTAGGGTAACATTTTTAAGTCAATGTTTATGTCTTCGTACTTGAAATATGACTGTAGCGAAGATGAAACTTTCATTGTCCTTTGAAGCAATTTGGAAATTGATTTACACAGAAAGACAAATAAAACTACTTAATATCAGTTTCTGCTTTCCACGTAACACACAAGAAATGGCTTAAGATTAGCCATTTAGATTTAAACTTAACAATGTCTCTGAAATGTCGTCTATTGTTTTCTATAACTAATGTCATTCACATTTGTGTTAAAAATA
This sequence comes from Amaurobius ferox, assembly GCA_951213105.1. NCBI lineage: Eukaryota > Metazoa > Arthropoda > Arachnida > Araneae > Amaurobiidae > Amaurobius > Amaurobius ferox. The sequence goes on from OX578140.1 coordinate 135,467,299, forward strand.
TATGAAAATGGCAAACATTTTCTTTTAATATGAAACATATTTTGTCCATCAATTTAGAAATTGATTTAAACAAAGTGGCAAGGAAAACTATTTAATATAATTTTTTTTTTACTTTCCCTGCAAAACACACGGAATGGCTTCAGATTGGCCATTTTATATTAAAAACGAATATGTCTCAGAAATGACGTATGTTGGTCTCTATAAATGCTGTCACTTATGTGTATTTGCGAAAAAACAAAAATATCTCGAGAACGGCTAGTCCTAGTGTAATGGAGTTGGTCTTATTATTTTTTATCGTTAAAAGTGCGTGTAACACAAGCATTTTATTGATATATTTCAGAATACGTAGTTTTTATTTTAGATTTTGACGATTTTTGTGGACCATTTCGCAAAAAAGGCAGGTGCTTTTTTTTCGAATCGACCAAAATCTAATCAGCGCAAAGGTAACCGTTAAGTGACTTATGTAACAAATTTTGTGAAATTTTTTCTATTAGTTTTTCAGATAGAGCGGATATCGGGCAAATTTTGCTGGCCATTTCGCATAAGAAGGTGGATTATTTAATCTCGAATCTTACCCCGAACTAATCAGCATCAGAGTCACCCACAAGTGACTTCCCAACTAAATTTTATGAAATTCGGTCCATTAGTTTTGAGTTAGAGTGGATACATAAATTGCACAGACAGACAGACAGACAGACTGACTGACAGACACACACACACACACAGACACCTAACTAAAAATAGTTTTTTCGTATTCTAGAGGTCCTAAAACACATAGATCCGTCGAAAACTATTTAATCTCGAATCGTACCCCAAACTAATCAGCACCAGGGTCACCCACAAGTGACTTACCAACCAAATTTTATGAAATTCGGTCCATTAGGTTTTGAGTTAGAGTGGATACATAAATTGCACAGACAGACAGACAGACTAACTGACAGACAGACAGACACACACACAGACACCTAACTAAAAATAGTTTTTTCGTATTCTAGAGGTCCTAAAACACATAGATCCGTCGAAAACTGGAGTTGCGATGTTCGGCATGAATCCAATACTTTTCTTTACATTACCATGTACTGCAGGGAAAGTAAAAAGCGCTTAAAATTAGCCATTTTTGGTTAAAATTGGACATTGTCTCTGAAATGGTGTATATTTGTTTCTATAAATGAAATGTGAATGCACTTTTGTACACAAAATGCATTCACATTTATGTACAAAAATATATAAAAATGGCTGAATAATTTTCAGTGTCATGTTAAGAATTTATATCATCATGTCTATTTTCTGAAATTTCTAAAGTCTTAAAAGTTATGAGCATCTCTTATACGAACCAATGAATAAATGAATATCAATACACCTCTTATGAACCCCACATAAAATAATTATACGCAACTTAAATATACTAAGCTCATTGCATCAATGTGATAAAACTTTTACAGAGAAATTCCAGTCGCATAATTTAAAACACGGTTTTCGTAAATAGTCATGTTCGAAATTGATGAATTCGGCAAATCGGCGATTTGGATTTTTCACTCCATTCCTTTTACATATAATGTGCATTGCTGGGAATATAAAATACATTAAATTTTAACAAAGTTTTCACAGCTGATATACCGAGAGATACACACATTATCGGTCGCGTGACTTTGTCACAAGATACTGAAATAGTACAACATTCCTCACCGGCTTCTTTGTCACGCATCAGCGTTTTATTTCCCTGGTCCATAATTATAGGAATTTAGTCTGAGCTCCCATAAATAAAGCTCTTAACTTGTCTCTTCTCGCAGAAAAGGACCACACTCTAGGGTGACATTACTGAACCTGTGTTTATATCTTCGTACTTAAAATATATTTTTAACGAAGATAAAAATTTTGCCATTGATCTTGGTAATTTAGAAAATGATTCAACCAAAATGATGAATGTATTTGATTTGATTCGTAGTACCTCGACAGCAGTGTAGAATAATTTAGCTTATGATTTTCTAGAATAGTAAACGTAGCCATTTTACTTATGAGCTTTTCGGAAGCTGCAAAAGCTACCTCTGGCCTAACTTTACGGTTGGGCACACACGTTTATTGTGGTTGGAAATTTACTTCAAACCGCTCTAGTTTCATATGCTAATATTGGTCATATTTTGCCATATGATATAGAGCCATCGGTGGTTCAATAGAAAAATGCAGACAATAGCAATATTGGGCTAATATTTGCTGGTCATTTGTAATCAATATATACTCAATCTTTAGTTAGTATTTATTGCCAATATATTCCAAACACTGAAAATATTTCCAATATATTGGCGTAATATTTTACTGCCGATATCGAGACAATATGGGAGGCTAGTGGCCCCAATATTGGCATTGTATTAGAAATATTTCCAACGAAACACCAAGCTATACAATGTCTGCCTAATATTATATACACATATTGGCATACTATTACGGTATAGCAAGCACTCCGTAGCTCTCGTGGATGCCATCTTGTACACAATGCACAATAGTAAGTTAATAAAAAAAGGTTCTTAATATTTTGATTTCTTTTTGCAAATAGATGTGTAAGTGTTATTCGAGATCCACATAGAGAAGGTAAGAAATATGTGAAACTGTGATAATTCATGTAAGTCAAGAGGTGGCAAGAGTCTGTCAAAATTCATAAGGAAACGTGTGAGATAGGGCAAAGGCCAAGTTAGCATTTTCAAGAGAGAGCAAAATATCGTGGAGCCAAAGATAAACCAATAGTGACTCATGTAGAAAATGTCTGACATACAAAATTAAAAATGTGGGTATTGGCAACGAATGAAGAACCATATGGGGAGCTTGGCTCAGAATTTTTACTCAGGATTTTCCCGTCATGAAAAAAAAAAACCAACAGAGAATTGCGCGATGAGTAACACTTCAGTGTGATTTGAATAGAGATGAATAGGACAAAAGGTGTACGAAAGGAATATAAAAAAATAAAGAGTCTTAATCAACAGCGAAGGACGCAGAGGAATAATAGCAATCCCTGTGGACATATGATAGAAGTACTTACTCTAAATCTCAGCCATAAATTCCCACTCAACAAAGGAAGTGAAATGTAATTATTGCTTTATGTTCTTATTTGATGCCTTTAAATATTCATGCATCCATACGCTTTAGGCAGCAAATGAATTCACTGAATGAACTCAATAACGCATATTTTATTTTAAGTATAGATTTGATCAATAATTTAGCTAAATATATTAACGTAGAAAGTTGTATATCATCAATTCATGTATATTAACTAGGATATACTTATTATTTTAAAGTAAAAAAAAATGCCGGTTCCATTAACTAATATCTTTTCAGATTTACATTTCAGGAATTCTTTCGAAGAATAGAGGAAACAGAAAAACCGATAAGTTATTTTACAGGGTGTCCCAAAAAGATTGAAACGCTCTTTAATTCTTTACCTATTATAGATAAGTGGGCAATGTAAATTTCAAAAAAGTTGAAAGTAAGGTAGGAAATAAGACTACGTTAATGGAATAGATCTCTCATTAATTTTCAAAAAGTTACACTATTAAATTTTTATACGACCCCCGTAGACAAATTTGGTCAACCAGAAAATTTTTATTTTTAATGCAACAAGGTCATTAAAAAACCCGCATATCTGTATCTTTAAAATTGAGCGAGTTATATTTAATTGAATTAATTGAAAATTGAACATTGTGAATGGGGACCATATATTAAATTAGAAATGTAAATTTGTGACATATCACAAAAAAGATAAAACTAGATGATAATGAGTAGGAGACATTTTTACGAATTCCACGTAGACTCACTATGCAATCACGGATTCTTAAGTACTTTTCACATTGAGACACGCCAATTTTTATTTGAAACAATTAATATAAATAAGTAAAAAAATGCAAGTATGTATTTGATTTTGAAATTTAACATAATTTTTCAAAACGAAGAATAGCACACACAGACGATTTTTTATTTCCTTTAACTCCAATTTAGCCGTTTCAAACGTTTATACCAAATTAATTTTAAAATAACTGAAGAATGAAATGCAGACGAATTATTATGATCTAAACAATTTCCATCGTCAATTTGCTAATGATCCCTATTTTCATTGATGAAACAGGCTATCATATGGTACGGACAAGTGGCATAAGCCAGATTTTTCCTTTATCATAATTCAGTTGATTTTAAAGATACAGATATGCGGGTTTTTTAATGATCTTGTTACATTAAAAATACAAATTTTCTGATTGATCAAATTTGTCTAAGGAGGTCGTATAAAAATTTAAAAAGTGCAATTTTTTGAAAATTAATGGGATGATTATTTTATTAACGTAGTCTTGTTTTCTACCTTACTTTCTATGGCGATAAGAAATAAAAGAACTTAAAGTTAACATTTATAATTAACATTAATTATTATTAAGCATTAAAAACATGGCCGTTGATCTCATAATGAAGAATTAACATTTAACGTGCAATAAACCCTCCAATTATTTTTACCTTTTGTGTAAGTCCTGAAAAGAATTATTAATTACTATAAAAAGATTAGACTATTTAAACTTAAACAATATCATTTATTAACAACATCAATTTATCAATAACATCAATTTTCATTAATTAATTTAGCGAGGGGACATATGCGACCATAATTTTTAGATTTACGATAGTGTCTAGGACCTGTGATAATCTGAGCACATACCTTTCAGTTTAGTCTTGGACTTATCATCTCTCACAGCTTTGCCTCAGTCTTAATGCTGACGTACGGCCATAACTCTATGGTGTGTGGCTCCTACTCGTACTTTTAATGCACTCGCACATAGATCTCTTTCCATTACTTTGGAACCTTTACGGGACACTCTACAAATCTGTTAGGTTTTTCATTTCTCTCTACTCGTGCTCTAGTCAAAATTGGATCATCTTCTCGTCATGTCTGATCTCCATCCCTGCTTCTCGTTGTCATCTCGTTGTCTACATCTGATTTCGTCTACAACTGCTCTCGTTCTCTCTTCGTCTGTGCTTCCTTCGGTGGGGGGGGGGGGGGGTTGCTCCGCCTTTACTTCTTTGGCGCTCATTGGTTCTTCTTAACCCAATGGCATCATATTACATTTAGTATGGTCCAGCTCAGCCACTCTGGTATTGCACCCCTAAATTTATAGTCTTTGACCTTAAAGTTCAAGTTGTCATAAACCCCGGCGCCAGCCAGACTATAGCTTTGCTTGCCGTTCAAGGCAACATAAATACTCACATAAAAGTGTCTCATGTGAGAACAATTTCTGGTCTCACACTTTCAATATTTTTGCAATTTACATTGCCCACTTATCTCCAACAGGTAAAGAATTAATGCGCGTTTCAAACTTTATGGGACATCCCGTATAAAAATCAGAATAATGAGGGTCCTACGATCGAAAGTTGTATATTTGACATTGTTTAATTAATTTTGAGAAATTTTTCTCAAGTCTTCAAGGTCGCCAAATTTGTCCCCAATTGGGACAGAATCAACTGAATTATGATAAAGGAAAAATCTGACTTGTGCCACTTTTCCGTACCATGTGAAAGGTTGTTTATCAGTGAAAATGGGGATCATAAACAAATTGTCAATGGAAATTGTTAAGATTAAAAATACGTTAATATGTGTCAAAATTTTTCATCACAAATGCATCTAAATAAAGCATTACACAGACAGGGATCATATAAAGCAGTGTTACTCATTACGCTGTTGAGTATCCTATGTATTATCATCCAGTATTATGTTTTTTGTGATATGTCACAAATTTACATTTATAATTTGATGTATGGTCCCCATTCACAATGTTCAATTTTCAATTAAATATAACTCGCTCAATTTTAAAGATACAGATATGCTGGAATTTTTAATGATATTGTTGCATTATAAATAAAAATTTTCTGATTGACCCAATTTGTAGAAGGGAGCCGTATAAAAATTTAAAAAGTGCAACTTTTTGAAAATTGATGGGAGGACTCTTTCATTAACGTAGTCTTACTTCCTACCTTACTTTCAACATGTTTGCAATTTACATTGCCCACTTATCTCCAACAGGTAAAGAATTAAAAAGCGGTTCAATCTTTTTGGGATACCCTATATATTGGCATACTATCAGTTGATCCGTATCACATAGCGACGTACCATTTAGCGAAGTATCGCATAGTAGGACACTTTCGATTCTCCTACCGAGACGTTGGACTTTTTCGAAAAGTTACTTTATTTTTTTGTCATTTTAGATTCAAGATTAAGTACACTCCCAACTGCTAATGCAATAATATTGTAAATATAGAACACTGTATATTTCATCACCTTTTAACTAGAAATAAACCCTCTTCCCATTTACCCGCTGTTTGGTTAACTAAGCTTAGACATTTCAATTCAATTGGTACAATTAAACTGTATCCCTATTGTGGGAGAAGTTGCTGACCAAGCGTCATAAATTTAGCTTAGGGTACACTTGGTAATTTTATTACTATATTAAATTGTCAGTATTATTTACATTTTTACTTAATTATTAATCCTTATTTTCTGTTATTTGGGATTAGCTTTGGTGAATAAATTTACGTGCCTTTGATGATGGTGAGTTCGTTTTGATAATTAACTATATTGCGTCTAAAATGCTTTTTTTTCAAAATTAAATAGATTATCCCGACTGTTTGACTGTCCTAAAGCTTTTGGTGATCCAGAAGTATATATAAGTGCAGGTGTATTAAGACCCATTTTTGATACGTAAGAAAAAGGTAATCCACAGGGAGTATGACATACATTACAGGAATAACTCGATGTATAAGACATTACATACGCCCATTTAATCTACATACTAATTCATTTTCAGTGAGAATGCTTTATAATAAACCTTTTACAGATATAACTGAATTTTTAGAACATTGAAATTTCAAAATTTGTGGTGAAATTGAATTGCTCCTTAACAAATCAGATTTATTTTTTTATTCAAATTTCATGCTTCAGTCTTTTTTTATCAAATATGCATGTCGTCAAACTGAATTTCAACTTAAAAATAATATTTAACAACATATTAATCAATTCAACGAACATACTGATAATTTTATATCTGAAATTTTAATGTATGAAATGTTTCAATTAAAAATAAAAAGTTAAAGTAAAACAGAAAGATCTTGATATTTGCGTTGGCTTTTATTGTATTTTGCAATGTATAAAATGCCTTAATATGTCACAATACAATGTGACAGTATCTGCAAAGTATTCAAATACAGACGTCCTCATAAATTATTAGTTCATATTCCCAATGGTATTTTTATGTTCTATTTGGCACATTTATTGTTATTGCTCTCATAAATTTAAGCAGTATAAAATTTAGGAATTTGTCTATTTGAATATCTATATGTATTATAAAACATTTGACAAATGCATTAGAATACATGCATGATTGGAAATATAAAATTGTAGATGTTCAAATATATATATATACGTATATATTATACGTATATATTTTATACCTACTTATTTTAAGGATATAACTTGTAGACACCTGTGATGTTATAGATTTTGGAAATGGTAACTGTGAGAATCACCTACATGGAACTTACTGATAGCGCACCCTAGTGGTAGTATAATTCTATATATGGATTGCACTCCCCTTTGTCAACGACTCTTGACCTTTATCATTATGGTTTTTTACTTCGGCTTTGTACTTCGGATTTTTCTTCGATACTTGAGTTGTGTACTCACTTCCACGGTCAGTGTCTTGTGCTCGACACCATTTCGGAAGTCAAGTTTCGGCAAAGTATTTGATACCGGGAGTGTTACCTGGGTGTAATAGCATGCTAAAACCGGGAACGAGGGGTCACAATCCCCCTCGGCCATTAACGCTTTCCCGTTGGCTTGATTCTCATTTTTTCCTTAATAGTTTTATTCGCTATATATATATATATATATATATATATATATATATATATATATATATATATATATATATGATGCTTGTTTCGGCATTTCTAATGAGCCTCATTTATTGACATAAGGAGACCTAAATGATTTAGTGCGTGGTTTAAATTTATATAAACTACAGGCAGAACTTTTGGGATCACGGCTAAAAGAGTGGAACCTTATTCATCGCGGAAATATAGTATGCTACTTTCGAAATAGTCATTAAGATTTAAATGATTTTTTCTCTCGAGCAGGAGATATAGTGTACTATAATGTTATTTCATCAGTATGGACATTTTAGTACCTGCTCATAACGCACAAGAATAGCGTTTGTTCACGCGTTTGTTAGCGTTTGTTTGCATAGTAAAAGCTGTCATTTTTCACATAGGAATCAAATTCCCATCAGCACATGCTATTAATATGAAAGAAACCTATGAAAATATGTAGATTATTCTAAACAAGATACTGTATGAAAAGTTCACTTGGAACATATGTGGAGACCTTAAGGCGATTGCTATACTGCTCGGTTTACAGTCTAGATTTTGCTGTTTTTTGTTCGGGCTGGGGCAGTCATGATCATAAAAGTGATTCCAAAAGAAAAACATAGCCTTCACGTAAATCTCTTACACCTGGTGAAAAAATGTGATGATTTCTCCTTTAGCTGATCCCCAAAACATCTATTTCCTACCTCTTTATATCAAATTAGATTTGATAAAAAATCAAGTGAAAGCCATGGACAGTAATGGAAGTATATTTTTGTATTTGACGTAAAATTCCTCCAAAATGCAAAAATGATTGCGATGCAAAAGTTAAAAAAAAATGACTTTCGTAGGACCAAAAATAAAAGAACTAATGAAAGATGAGACTTTTGAAGGGCATTTGAATGACTTTGTAAAACTTGCATGGGATTCTCTCAAGAATTTAATGAAACACGCTTCAGGCAACAACAAGTCTGACAACTATACGGGTGTAGTACATGAGATGCTGAAAGCATATGGAGACTTAACTTGCAATACGTCTCTGAAGATCCACTTCATTCACTCTCACTTAGATTCCTTTCCCAAACACCTGAGCAGCGTATGTGATGAGCACGGTGATGGCTTTCATCAGGACATTTTAAGCACCAAAAAATATATAAATTACAGTGAAGTTCAAGTGTTTTAGAAGATTACTGATGGACTCTCAAGAGGAAATTTCATGAGGCAAAGTATTCCAGGAAATCTTCACCTAGGACCATTCATTTACGTTGATCATTTATTAATTTCCTTAGTCTATGCTATTAATATGCTATTAATGTACAATGTTTACGTAACTGTCACAAACAAACTTCATGTGTTGGAGAGAGAAACTGTTTTCATTATTCAAATCAGGGCGAATAATACAAAAAGATGAGCTAAAAACATATTTGGGATATGAGAAATGTTTTTTCGTAAAGCAATGTAATCTATTAAATTAAGTTTAATTGAGCAAAATAACCCGGATAATCATTTGAAATTGCACCGAATTTCAAATTTTATTTCAATCTCGTTTCCATTTGAAGACTAAACATATTTTTAATCACAACATGGCATAAATGGGAAAAAACTGACATATTTTGGGAGAAGTTAGGCCTAGAGTCGTGGGGTTGTTATTATTATTTTCGCCGTCGAAGATTGCGTATAAAACAAGCATTTAACTGATACATTGGAGCATTTATAAACTTTTACTTTTATTATAGAGTTTGGTGGTTTTTCGGGCCTTTCGTGAAAACAGCAAGTTATGTATGTCAAATACTACCAAAATTTAAACAGCGCCAGGGTAATCAACACGGGACTTATTTAGCAAATATCTAGAAATTTGCTGAATTAATTTATCAACTAGATTGGATACATACGATTTTTGAGGGCTATTTCGCTAAACAGGCAGGTCCTTTTATTTTGAATTGTACCAACATTTAATCCATACCAGGTCAACCCACATGTACTTACAATAATTTGTGAAATTTCATCCATTGGTTTTTCAGATAGAGTGGATACATATGTTGCACAGACGTAATGCTAAAATAGTGTTTTTGGGTTCTATAGTGATCGAAATGTATAGATTCGTTAAAAACTCGAGTTGCGATTTTCGACACTATTCCAATAGTTTCTCTATGCATTAATTGTTGTGTATTGGAGAGAAAGTATAAGTGTGTTTCGACACTATTCCAATACTTTCTCTATGCATTAATTGTTGTGTATTGGAGAGAAAGTATAAGTGTGTTACTGATAAATCTGATGACTGGTAACTATATATTTTCATTCAATCGCATTTGCATTGACTGCCAATTCTAATTATACTTTTATGTGACAATAAGAAATACAAAAGTAATTAGATTGACAAAATGGGTATATTAACTGGCTACAATTACGTTAACTTGTTTCAATATAATTGGCTAAAACTATATTAAGGGGGACAGCAAAGCACCAATCGATTCAAAAATCGATTTTTATTTTCTTGTGGCGTAACATTTTCTCTACCCAATGATGTATTGAACTGATGAACTGAATAAGTGGAAGCTTGAAATATTTTGGGTTCTTCTTGAACCACTTCACAATTATCAGTTCTTGAACCACTTCACAGTTATCAGTTCTTGAACCACTTCACAGTTATCAGTTCTTGAACCACTTCACAGTTCTCAGTCCTTGAACCAATTCAGTCATAATAAAATGTAAAAATACTTTTCACAAAACATGAATTTTACAAGCCCATGTCATTTTTCTCTTAATATCAATTAAACTTAATGAGGTGAATTGTTTATGATATAATTGTTTTGTAATGCTGAACATTTTAATACAATAATTTAGCTATTTACTTAATTTTTAGTTATGTTAATGTCATAACGACTGCTATATGGAAAATAAGTCACAGTAAACAATTATATTAAATTATCATTTTTATAGAAAAAAAAGAGGTGTTAGAATATGTGAAACTCATTATTCTTAAAAACTATACAAATTTTAAATTTTAACATGAAAGAGATAGGAAATTCCTGAACCACTTAACTGTCAGCAATACTACTGACTACAAATACATTAACTGGTTGCAATTACGTTATATTTTGCTTTATCTTCCATAACACTTACATCACCAAATTTAGTATTAGGAAAAGTATTAAACTATCCACTGGCCACAATTATAATTAATCTTCTCTTTTAAATCTAGAGTAGAATGTAGTAGCATCAGCAAAGTATTGAAGTGATACAACTTATGGAATTCATACAAATTTCTCCATTAAAAGAGGATTTTGGTCTAAAAAATAATTTAACCGGAAGTAACTTTAGTCTGCAATAAATCCGGTATCAAGTCTCAAAATGACCTCATTTTCTGAGCAATATAAATTTCACTTAGGAAATTTTGTGGGTTATATATATAAAATAATTCAATTTATATAGAATGTGAGCTAAACATAAAGAATTTACGAACACAGGAAGGTTTTCAGATTCAATCTCCTAAAAGATTTTACAGTATACTAAACATTTCGCTTCCATTAGATTTTTATTATGTTGAATATTAGCATAAAAATTATATTTTGATATGTGCATATCGAGTAGAGTTCTATATGTCAAATTATGTATTTGTGTTCTTTAAGTACATAAAAACTGCAATGAATATAACCTATCATCGATATAAATATGGAAATATGATACATAAAATGAGTTGAACAATAATGGTTGATGCATAGAAGTCTTTAAAATTATTTTGCTTAAAGAACTTGGTGATGATATATATCTGAATTTTTAACCGTACGAATATTGACTTTAACATATTATTTTAAAGGCATTCGTGTTTAATGTGAACATGAAATATGGAAATTTTCGATTACATATGCTTTCTAGTTTATTTTTAGTGGGAGGGAAGAGATTATGTAATGAATTATATGGAACATTTTTAAATATCGATATGTAGACCACAATGCACAAGGCCAACTTGTGTTCAAATTCATTTGATCAACGCAATACAGCGGTGGCTTCAATTTGCTACCAGTTTGTACTTTGAAATTTATGAGAGTCAGGTGGCATTACTACCCTGATGGCAATATGCCCATGTAGTGTGATATTGCTTGTAAAATAATTCGGAACTTGGGGATTCTAAATGTGTTTAATGAGTAGCGAAATTTCAACAGAATAGATGGAAATCTACGCGTGAGACCAGATTTGAGAAAGATTTTGTAAGGCAGTTTATGTTCTTTATTTATTAAGGCCATAATGTTGGGCAATGACAGCAGACGTAACGACATCAGTTTTTACAACACTTTGACCCGAGAGGTAAATTAGGCTATAAACCTAATGGGCTACATATAGCCACGAAAATGGTTAAAAACGTTGACCAATTATGCAAAATGTCTGAGAGCATTGCCCTAAGGTCAACCAATGGTAGCGTTAGCGACGTTACAGACCACAGGCAAAGTAGGCCGCACCCGAAAGATCTAGAATGATATTCAGAACTACTACTACGACATATTTCACGAAGTTTATACATTAACTTGAGTGTAAAATCTCGTCAGATATATTGCATAAGTTTAACTTATTTACCGAAAAGAAATTCATTGAAACAATTTGCTATTTTGACATGAAGTCTATATTGGAGTATCCAAATTACATTGTGGAGAAAACTTAAAGTGGTAGCTATAAATAGTTAGGGGGTAATTTGTAGTAGCTATTTTAAACTTGTAAATGAAACAGATGAGCCTGAAAAAATCAAATATGTATATTGAACTGTAGTCGTATTTATTTTTAAAGATTTTATTCCCACAAAACCATTTCGGCTCCATAGACCAGTAGCCACCGCTGATATTTTTAAGTAGCGGGCGATTATTTATAACCTGTGCAACATCGGGAAATCTGTTCTAGGCTAGCTTAGAGCCTCTGAATATAGGAGCCATAGTCTAGCTATTAAACAGTATTTAATCAAAATTGGTGAGTGTGTGTGGCAGAATATTGCCCTTTCGTAATATCAAAATCACTGATGCGATTTAACCCAACTTGTGTGGCGAGTTTTATATACTATTCATATGTAAACGTTGAAAAACTAAAAAACGTGCATATAGTTTAACTATAAAACGAGATTTTGCCCGTCTTGATCTTTAAACCCATGGAAGCTATATGGCCCCCAACTTAGGGGTATACTGCTTCTATTATGTAGATCTGAATGAAGAAAATATATTTTTTTAAATTCTATAAAGTTTGACTGAGTAGCCAAATCACATTCTATACTTAGGGTTTCACAGAATTGAAATAATCCAATAGTTTTTATTTTCCTCTTGTTCCGTTGTTATGCATATTGTTAGTAATGTAAAGGTACCGTTTTAGCATATAGCTATAAAAATCATTTAAAATCTTTGTTAGGATATCTACTCGTACATCATACTGTTGCGGGCGTTTTTGTTGTTGAGACCCAGACCGTCCGACCTACCAGAAATGTGTAAGGTATCTGTTTGGACGGCCGGGAAGTGGCACCCAATTTAGACCGGAACCCAGTGGGGTAGGCATCCACTGGGATCGTACGCTCCTCCCCGTACCACCAACCTCTCGGAACTACTTACGGACGACATGTTTAACGTGATCGTACTCCGCGTGAACACGGCGGCAGTTTTGGCAGCAGCGGGAATCGAAGTGCAATTTCCGCACCTACCGAGTGCAATTCCCATACTCTAACCACTGGGCTACCGCGCCCCTACTGTTGCGAGCGTCGAATGTCGAAAACCCAGACCACCCGACTTGCCCTAGGGCACGAGCAGCAATTTGAGTGCCGGGAACAACTGTTGCGAGCGTATGAAACTTCTCCACTGGAGTATTTTCTTTTAAAAACCAGACTAAAAAAAACTCCCGTACAGGTTTTCCTATGACATACATCTGGGGTTACCAGATGTGGAAGTCCAGAAGAGAGTTACCAGATTTGGCGATTTATCGCCAATTCGGAGCCATTTGGTGAATTTTCGAAGATTCGAGAAACACCTCGAAACAACCAATATTCTACGAGATATGAGAGATTTCCAGAAGTCTGTATAGAGAGTCTATAAAATGAGTCATCACTCCGTTGGAGAGCAGTTAACGTGATACGAACTACATTCAACTGTGATATTCATCAGGGTTTTGAGAATAGTAGCTGCAGTTTTGTGAAATGAAATACTTTATTGTTTTAAAAATAGCATCAAATGTTTTGGAAATTAGTTGAGCATTTAAGTGCTGTTTTGCTGCATATTGTTCCTGTGGATGCTGTGCTTGTTAATAAACGTGTTAGTTATCTTGGAATTTGGACTCATTCTTGTATCTTGAGCTCACACCCACGATACCAAAGGATACGTCGCAACAATATACATACTATAATAGACATTTTCCCACACCCTTCGCGGAGGCGAAATCTCTTGTGATCACTAAATGTGGCACCTACATGCTTTACAAAAGTTCTGAATATTAAAAAGCGTTTCAAATTTAGGCGTAAATGTAACGGACATTTTAGAGTATTTTATAGTTCTGTGCATTTTATAGTTCTAACGCAAAAATTGCGGTATGTTAAAAATTATTTCATCTCCAATCACTGTATATTGCCATTTTTTCAACGTTAAGATCAAATCAATTAATTATATCATTACTTTTCAATTATTTTATTTAAAGAATAATCAACAAGCAATCTCGGTATTTGAAATCTCAGTTGGTTGTAGTAATTATCACAACTGAGTCAGGAAATATAAATAAATTAATTGATAAAAGATAAAAATAATAATTGACGTATAAATAAATTAAAACATCCCAGTAACGGTTGATGGTGAATAATAAGTTAACTAAGAAAATTCAGAATTATTATTTCCGTGCAGGGTAGTACAGTAACGAATTTTGTGTGTTCCGAGTTACAGCTGAAAGAATATTGGAACAAAGAATTCAGTAACTCAAAATTCCAAGATTTTATGGTGTCCTATATGTACACAGAGTTTAAAGATTCTACTTTCAGTTGTTTGGGATACAGAAATGTAACCGAATCATTATTGGGATTACTTCAGTTTTACCGATATATCTGAGTTTACGTGGTTGAAATTTCACAATTATAGTGTGATACCCTTCATTTTAAAGGACTTGATAAAATATTGCGATTGATACTAAAATTTGACAATGTACCCCCTCGGGGGAAGAGGGGTATAACGTGTTTCCTTGATGGGATCTAATGGTTGGTTGGTTGGTTGGTGTCGTGTTCCTAACATTTTTATTAAGGAAGAATGTGCGCACTGCTTCGTTTTAGTCAAAGACCCGGGGCACCTGAAGGTAAAAGTCTGACTTCTGCCCAATAAGACAACACAACATCTATGCCCGCAGGTGGGACTCGAACCCGCAATCTGGCAGCCAAGCCATCACGAGGAAACGCCTGCTTCTTTGACCGCTCGGCCACCACATCGGCAATGGGATCTAATGGCATCAGAAACACAAATATTGTATCACAGTGGTTTTTTCTCCAATGATTGATTAAGATTCGTGATCACTAAAACATGAATCCCCTATTTTATGCATGATTATGTCAAATTTTGACTAATGCTACCATGTTAAAAAATTATAAAATTTTGAATAAATTTTGAAGTTTTGAATCGAATTTAAAAAAGAAAATGTCTTGTGCTGAATGTTTTGTTAACAAAGCCGGATATTAAGTTTTGTGAGAATGTACTAATATTTGTGGCAGACATCTTGTACAAAAGAAATCGACTACAAACCAACATACGGCCATGATTCTAAAACTTGTCAAAATATGTTCTGTACGTCTTGAAACATTATATTGACATCAAAATCTCGAAATTGAAAAATTTCTTGAAAAGAATACCTTCTCCATACTATATTCAATTGCATGAGAAAAAAAAAATATATATATGTGTGAATTTTCAATTGAGACATAGTTTGGACGCATTGCTGATATTTAACTAATTTCTATCGATTTCTGAGATTTACTCAATTACAAAGAATATGGAAAACACAATTCGGACTGAAAATCTATCGACAAACTTTTGTATTAACAGTATTGTATTTCAAATGATAACATACTATATGGCGATTGCTTTTCTATTATGTTTTTCAACCATAATAAATGCAGCATAAATATATGATACGAATAAAATATAAAAAATATGTATCCAAATAAATCCCGGCGAAATTCTGAGATAAAGTTGTTTTCAGTCAGAAAAATGTTTTCAATGGAAGTAAAGCAGCGGATAGAAAGAATATTTCCGACAATGACCTAGTGCCTTATCCGTTTCAGGTTTCTATTTGCAAATACGTGGCTTAATAAAATTTACAATAAATAAACTTCTGCTTGTGAGAATAAAACGTCCCATACTTCTTTAAATTCCCACCTATATTTCGTTGGCCTGTTTTCTTTAAAAGTATCGACATTTTTATTATTAAAACTTGTTAAAAATGGGAGATTCTGTAATATATAATTTGAATGTGAAAACTTTGTTTTCATAAGTTTAAAAACAATTTCTTGCTTTAACGAATCGTTGATCCTGAATCGAGAGTTTTAGAGTAAATGTATGTTACGTGTACGCGTGTCCATGTACGTGATTGCATGGACAGACCTGAAGAACTCTACATCCTTTGGTTAAATATACAGTGATTTTTAATTGATAAATGTAATTGAAAAATGACGAGGAACAGCGTTATTCTTCATTAAACTTCATTATAAATGTACGCACACCTCACTCAACCTTGAGAATCTATTCACTCATCGACGTATAGCGTCTTCTTATCTCTCTAGTTATTTTATTTAAAACAGTGTTCTTCAACTAGTGGTCCACGGACCGGCGACGGTCCGTAGAAAGGTCCTACCAGTACGCAAAAAATTTCTCTGGAATCGCGTAACAGGGAAATTGCACGCAACAAACGGGTATAGATGAAGCGCGCTACTGCCGAATGTCAGTATTGCGTCAGCTCACTTATCGATGACATTTCGTAAAAATTCTTATCATATCGCGCTCGTACGTATTGTTTCTGCGGTGAACAAAGAAATGCATTAACGCTCATAATTAAGAAATTTAGAATAAGCCAGGAATAACATGGTTGTTAATCGTTCATTGCTATCGTGATCACAAAACCCGCCATTAATTCGTTGCACGGGTACCTTAATAAAATCATTAATTAAAACGCTATACATTAAATTCCACATTTTTATATTTTAAAATAAATATTATATATATTCTCACTTATTATTCTTATGATTAAAATTACATTCATTTTAATAAATGATTTAGAAAAGCACCGTATGAGACCAGATCGTATGACTCTTATTCCTAAGATTAACATTTGTCCAAATATACAGAATGATCATAAAAATAATTTGCCGATATATGAGCTCCTAGCGATCATACCGTTCAAGGAAACGGAAATAAATTTTGAATGCAGGTATTTTAAGGTATGCGCTCAAGAATGATGTGAAAAAACAACAGTCTTGCTCTCACAGTTAGGATTTTAGTGACACAATTTCGAAATTTTTAAATGGCAACACCTATTTTTTTATTGAAATGTGGTATTTACAGTGAAAAACCATAAATGTCGTTGAAACGGTATTTCAGAATGAAAACCACCGGTGCTAGGAAGAGACTAAGAGGAACCAATAATGGAAATAACCAATAAGGACACACCAGCGACAGAAAAGCAAAATATTTTATTGTGTTTCACAAATTTTCCACGTGCTCGCCTTCACACACGATGACACTTTGCATGCGATAGATGGTGGATGGCACTGAAGTACCATGGCAAGAGTCTCACGTGTGATGACATCTTTCAAATCTAGTAGAGTTTGCGGATAGCCTGCATACACTTTGGATTTCATGTATCCCCACAGTCAGAAATCCATTGGAGTGAGATCTGGGGACCTGGGTGGCCATGGAAACATGAAATGGCGGGAGATAATTCTGTCATCAAACTGTTGTGTCAATAAACGTTTCACAGAAGATCCCACAGGTGAGGGAGCGCCATCTTGCATTCACACGACGTCAAGTAAGGCATTTCGCTTTTGTAATTCAGGAATGATGTAATTGGTCAACATTGCTTCATAGCGACCCCATAGTTACCATGCAAGTGCGTAGACCTGCGGAAGTAACCTCTTCAAAAAAGTAAGGGGCTATGATGAAGGTAATTTTTATCCCTCACTAAACAGTCACTTTTTCTTGGTGTAACGGAAGTGAGACCACATCATGAGGATTTTTATCTGTCCAGTGTACACAGTTCTTAGAATTCACACATTGCTTCATGGCGACCCCATAGTTACCATGCAAGTGCGTAGACCTGCGGAAGTAACCTCTTCAAAAAAGTAAGGGGCTATGATGAAGGTAATTTTTATCCCTCACTAAACAGTCACTTTTTCTTGGTGTAACGGAAGTGAGACCACATCATGAGGATTTTTATCTGTCCAGTGTACACAGTTCTTAGAATTCACGTTACCAGTAAAGGAGAAATGTGCCTCGTCCTCCACAGAATGCTTAAAGGCCATTTGTTATCATCGTCATACCGGATGAGGAATTCATTAGTAAAACCTTAGCATATAGTTGGTTATCACCCGCTTGCAATATCTGGATACGCTGGAACCGATACGTAAGCATGTGGAGAAGAGAGCGCAGAATCTTGCGGATCGTAGAATTTGGCAAATTCAGCACGCGTGGAATACCGCGTGCACTTGCAATACGATCTTCGCTTTTCGTCTCATGCACTTCTGCAACAACTTCGACAGGAACGGAAGGTCGTACAGGCCGAGATCGATTGCATGTGCAACCAGTTTCTACAAATTTGCGTATCAAGTCCCGTACAGCTGGTACAGAATACGGGCCTCGCTGTAGCCGAAGGTTTATGCGGTAGACACGCAAAGCATCTGCGGCATTTTGCCCATTCAGGTATTCGAGCTTTACCATTTCATCTGGTTGTTGCACTGTAAGCGTCATATTGGTCAAGTCAAAGTGCAAGAAAGCAAGCGGTACTCAAATCACAATGACTTTTCTTTCTTCTGCGTCGACGAAGTCAAACATAACGGTGTCTTACGCCGAACCTGAATATATGCATACCTTGGTCTCTTCTTCTTTCGAAAGAGGTTCAGCAGGCTGGGTTCTGAGCCGAACACACGGTGTGGACTGTGACATCAATGGAACATAAATTCTTATTCTGGTGAACTCCACAGTTGTTTTCGATTTTTCTTAGTCTACCTACCGCCAGCGTTTTCGTGCTCCAGGTACCGTTTCAGTGCCATTTATGGTTTTTCACTGTGAAGATCACATTCCAATAAAAAAGTAGATGTTGCTGTTTGAAAATTTCGAAATTGTGTCACTGTAACCCTAAGTGATAGAGCAAGACCGTTGCTTTTTCATATCACCTTGAGCGCTGTCCTTAAAATACCTTTATCCAAAATTTCTTTCCGTTCCCTTGAACAGTATGATCGCTAGGGGATATTATATCGGCATAGTTTTTTCTTATAATCACCCTGTATACGAAGACTGGCACATACTTCTGTTTCTAGGGTCTGTTGCTCAACACACCTATGATATTTGCCGCTTCTTTTTCTGACATTTGGAGACAGACTTTGTCTGTTTCTAAAACATTTTCACGACTCAAAATAGTGTCAAACTCTCTTAATTCTAAAACTCGCATCATCACGACCTATCACTCTCTCTGGCTTTTTAATCATTTTTATAATA
Source organism: Amaurobius ferox (assembly GCA_951213105.1). Taxonomy (NCBI): domain Eukaryota; kingdom Metazoa; phylum Arthropoda; class Arachnida; order Araneae; family Amaurobiidae; genus Amaurobius; species Amaurobius ferox. Next base: position 135,486,879 of record OX578140.1, read on the forward strand.
ACGACTCTCTCTCATCGCTTTTGGATAATCATTCTGCTTATGAGCAACACTGCTTAAATTATCATTTCAATATATTCGTTAACGTTTTATCCTAGTGGCCACATCATATAGGCTGGATTCAAATACTCTATTCTTGTTCTTAGTGAATTCTCATCAGTGCGATGCCACCTTTTCGCATCACTGGTTCTTTGAGTTTCCAATAAAGCTTCATTTAAATCTTGGCCCTAGAAGATCTTTGCTCCAACCGCATCTGCAATTCGGGTTACGTGGATTTATTGGGGTCATAACCTTGAGGGTCAAGACTGTCATAAAACAATGCTCAAATGTCTACTATCTGCTTTGTATTAAACATCGAAACTGCATAATTTGGTCCTGATCTCACAGTTTTCTAATATTGTGTTGTGGGATTTAGGGAAACGAGTTATTTATTTCGCAAAATTTGAAGCCCTACAAAATGGAGAGACAGAAAAATCAAACAGCTTCTAGTCTTTTAAACTTCTTTAATAGATGCAAGAACAATTTCCAAGAGAAAAGTAGTGATGGTTCCGAAAGTATGTCAAGTACTAGTGCTTCAAGTTTAGAAGAAATAAAGAAAACGAAAAATGTTGATACTTCGGAATGTACAATACAAATAGAAAGAGAAACGGAAACTTTGTTGAGCTTTCCGATAAGGAGTATTAAAATCTTGGTTTCATTGTTACCCTGAAGTGAATTATTGCCACGGCCTTGCTTTGCAGTGTGTTCCTAGAATTTGTCAAATTACGTCTTGAAACTATCCAGACTTGCTCATCATTTACGCTGGAAGCATAGAGATGCTACTGATAAACCACTGGATTTTTAAAAAAATACTACGTGACCAGATGAAAGTGCAGAAAAGTCAAATGGAAATGATAATGACTAGTGACAAGTCGATGTTTATAGTGACATATTTAGTTGCTCTTCGAATATCTAAAACAAAAAACCGTTTACTATTGGTGACGAGTATGTAAAGCCTTGTATCTTAGATGTCGTATGAGAAATTTTGGGTTTTCAAGCCACTAAAATACTAAACCACTAAACGGCTGTCGGACACCACGATTAGATCATGTAAAGAACTATTACTGCTTTTAGTATTTTTTACTATCCATTAGATATTAGATACGCGGGATGTTTAAGCATAGGTGACCTAGCTTTCCGTAATTTAGAAAGTAGTATAATGCACCCAACTTCCAATATGAAAGTATGGTAAAATTAAATGTGAAAGTATTTTATATGTTTATTCCTGTGCGTGATTTTTTCATAAAAGGGGTTTAACATTTTATACGGTCGCTTGAGCTACAAATGTTCAATTTCACAGTTACGCCCTTCATAATCTAGTCCAAAGGGGAAAAAATCCTATGCAATTATTTGCGATGTTGTTATAGATAGAGTGTAAAGAAAGTATAGATAGTAGCGAACAGATTTAGTGAACTGATTTCACGCCTGTTATAGGCTTTTAATGAAAAAGAAAATAGCCGATATTTAAAATGGAAGCGAGGAAACTCACTATGTGCCACAATAGTGTGAACTTGTATGGAGACAATTTAAATCATGCAAAGTATCTAGCTTCAAATGTTTTAAAGATTGAACGTAAGCTGCACAATGGAACAAATTCAAAATTCATACTTGGAGAACTCCATTTTACGGGCCGTTTCAAAGCAAGAATCGTTTTACCCATAGCAAATGAAATGGTTTGATCCTTGAAATGGTTTCGCTTTGTTTTTAGCACGCCTACCTTGATTAGCCGATATATTCAAGAATAAAAGTTGCCATGTGCTCCGATTTCGCGTACCTTTATTGGTGTGTTCTGTGAGTATGAAATATGCCTTTACAGCATTGGTTAATTTGAGTATGATCTTTAAGAAATTGTGCGCCGGTTTCGTGGTAAGCTTCAGTTCACCAGTCTTTATGGTGGCCCATAGAATTATGGCAAGTGAATGGTTTTCTAGCTGTAATAATGCGTATAGGATGCTGCATTTTAACGAACTCATATAAAGTTGGAAACATATCAATGGATGAAGTTATGCTTAATAAGAACATAATACTAACTTAACAGTTTATTATTAATCAACTATTATACAATTTTAAGCGATTGCTGAAATTGCATGAATATTGATATTTCAACCACATACAGATGGGATGATTCTTAATTAAGTTGCAACACACTTTATAAAGTTTTGTTTCCTTTAGCAATGCATGACGATTAACGTCTAAAGTAGTAGTCTTAGAAACAACAAAAGACTCCGTTATATTCTGTACCGTGGATGATACTATAAGTGTGCAGAGTTTCAGTTCTTTAGGTCAAATGAGGGTTTTGAAGGATTTGGGAAGTCATGTCTTCTCCATTTTGTCCACTCCCGAAATCCATTAGTTCTTGGTCCATGGAGGGCACTTCATTCATTCATTTGGATGACCTGTGTAGTAAATAAATAATTAGACTATTGTCCACGGGACAAGAACTGATGGAGTCTGATGTTTTATTTGTACCGTGAACGATATTGTAATTGCGCAAATATTAAGCCTCCTGGGGCAATAGAAGGATTTTATAAACCCCAGTATTTTTTCGCACTCTGTAGGGCGAATCAAAAATTCTGCTCGGCTAGGTTCTTTTCTATGTTTGATAATATAAGAGTAATTCGTTTCAGCATTCTACGCCTCCATTCCATTCAATCAGGGTAATTTTCATTCAAGTGGGCCAATTTTGTCAAGGGTTCGAAGTCCAAAATCCAACACTATTACATTTTGTCCCTTCGACGATACTATAATGGCACAGCTATAGCTGTTTAGGACACACGCATGGTAGGCACCTGAATTAAGACATGCTCTTAAAATCCTCTGTTTTCGCCGCCCATCTAGAGGGAATCAAAATGTCGACTCCGTTAGGTACTGCCTTCTGTTAGATGATATAAGTTTGCAAAGAATCAGCGTTCTACGTCATTCAGTGGGCTTTAAGAGGCTTTGAAAGTACATTTTGAAACTCCAGAATTTTAAGCCTCTAAATGAGAAATCTAAAATCCAGCTTCGTTAGGTACTGTCCTGCAGCCTATCTTGCATATATTAGTATAAGTGTGAAAAGTTTCAGCATCTTAAATAGGTCACTGGGGTTTTCTGGTGGGTATGGAAATAAAAAAAACGTTATTTATTATATATATGAATTACGATCTACAGTCTGTTGATCTGTAAATCTATATTCTTTCTATGGCTACATTTTAGAGTAAATACATCTGCAGCAAGTTGTATTTGCTTTATTTTTACTTCATGCGGAAGAAATAAAACCGCAAAAATATTGTATCCATAAAATATAAAATTCCGCAGCTTAGAGAAATCAGTCAAAGTTCTGCGAAAATATTGTTTTTGATTCTGCAAAACAATTTTCAGACGGGGTAATGTTGCCCATCTGAAAAATAGTTCGGAACATGACCTAATGCACTTCCGGATATAAATTCTGATTCGAAAATATGTGGGTTAATGGAACGAACTATTTTGGATTGAGATGTGGGTTAAGGAAATATATATTTTGAATATAAAAATGCTCCCAATTTAAAAATAAACTCTATCAATATTTCGTGCCCTAATTTTTACGAACTGCAAATATTATCTTGAAATGCTTTCATTAATCTAAAGTTCCGCATATTATGTTTTGTTAAACAAAACTGTCAGTGGAATATGCAGAGCCATATTAAAGCTAAGTACCTCAAAACCGGCGTATATCAAATTAAATAAACCTATCGTCAGTATATATCAAAGTATATATCAAAGAGGAAGCAATTATATGTAAGTTGAACATTATTTAACAGATAAGAATTTCAAAATTTAATAAGAGTGCAAATTTATAAATATATATTTTTAAGGAGTACAAATTTATATATGTATTTGACATGTTTTAAATGTCATGTTTACAAATTAATAGGGATGCTTGGAACGTGGTCTTCCGTTGGAAACTCGAATTCGAATTTTCAACTCCGTCACAATACTTTCCTTATACATCATATTAGGTATGGAAAAGTGCAATAATTCATCGATGATAGAATTTTATTCATGTCACAAGTACCCAGTCCTCTGGCATGATCCTGGGACCCCGAATGCTTGCTTAAGTCCCAAACCCTAGTCGGACGCTTGAAGAATGAATACATTAGGTTTTCACAATAAAATCACTGGCTATGCATTTTTACAGTTTATTTTTATGTTTTTAAAATATATTAAGCATTGAAATAAGCATTCCTTAGTATTTGCTAAAGTCACTGGGATTAAGGAAGAAACATCGGCTATATTTTTACATAAATCGATTGCTGCGATAGACTAAGTCGTACCATTACCGTATATTACACATTCTATGAGAAATAGTAACATAAAACATTGTACAATAATGCACTGATTGAAAACACTTGTAAACTGTGTAGATTGATCTGAACTGTGTTGTGCATAACTGTGTAGACTCAATTTTAGCCGCGGAAACATTCTTCCATTGCCGGAGATCAAACTTGGGCTCCCCCATTGTGCGGCACTAGACTTTCTATTACGACTTCATTCTGGCCTTGTAAATAATTATTGGGATTGCATCTTCTGAAAAATTGACAGTTTAAATGCAACAAGAAACACGTTCTTTGTAGTTTCTTTGTTCTTTGTAGTATCCAATCCAACATTTACCAATTTAACCCAACACCCAACGCAATACCATTTAACAGTCTGCACTGAGCACAAATGCATTTTAGATGACTGTGGACTAATTATTAATGTCTTTTTATAAAAGAATATATATTTTTATAAAATGTCTTTAACAATATGTCTTTTTATAAAAGAAATCACATGCAAAATTGTCTTCTACCACGCATACATGAGTAACATCTATCGGACATTTTCTCTGTGACCCTTCCCTCAGTTACTTTACACAGCATCTAAAATTTTATGTTCGGCAATCTCCATAAGGTGTGTCACTTCACCCCCCTACAGTCGGTAAACAATTGTTTACAAAGAAATCGCTGTTGATTTTTAGTACGATGCAGTACTGTGGATACAGGGTTTCAAAGAACTAAATTATCAATCCAATACAGAGTCCTCGCTCGCTGGCTGAGTCATTCAGTACGCATATAACATTTCACATTAGGCAAACTCCATAAGGTGTGTCATTAGAACACCAAAAACTCGGTAAACAATTGTTTACAAAGAAACCGCTATTGATTTTTAGTACGATGCAGTACTGTGGATACAGGGCTTCAAAGAACTAAATTATCAATCCAATATAGAGTCCTCGCTCTCTGGCTGAGTCATTCAGTACGCATATAACATTTCATGTTTGGCAATCCCCATAAAGTGTGTCACTGGAACACCGGAAATCGGTAAACAATTGTTTACAAAGAAACCGCTGTTGATTTTTAGTACGATGCAATACTGTGGGTACAGGGCTTCAAAGAACTAAATTATCAATCCAATGCAGAGTCCTCGCTCACTGGCTGAGTCATTCAGTACGCATATAACATTTCACGTTTGGCAATTTCCAAAAGGTGTGTCATTAGAACACCAAAAGTTGGTAAACAATTGTTTACAAAGAAATCGCTATTGATTTTTAGTACGATGCAGTACTGTGGATACAGGGCTTCAAAGAACTAAATTATCAATACAATATAGAGTCCTCGCTCTCTGGCTGAGTCATTCAGTACGCATATAACATTTCATGATTGGCAATCTCCATAAAGTGTGTCACTGGAACACCGGAAATCGATAAACAATTGTTTACAAAGAAACCGCTGTTGATTTTTAGTACGATGCAATACTGTGGGTACAGGGCTTCAAAGAACTAAATTATCAATCCAATGCAGAGTCCTCGCTCGCTGGCTGAGTCATTCAGTACGCATAAAACATTTCATCTTTGGCAGTCACCCTAAGGTGTGTCATTGGAACACCTTAAGTCGGTAAACAATTGTTTACAAAGAAACTGCTGTTGATTTTTAGTACGATGCAGTACTGTGGATCAAAGAACTAAATTATCAACTAAATTATCAACTAAATTATCAACTAAGTTATCAAAGAACTAAATTATTACTGTCTTCAAAGAACTAAATTATCAATCCAATATAGAGTCCTCGCTCGTTGGCTGAGTCATTTAGTACGCATATAATGTTTCATGTTTGGCAATCTCCAAAAGATGTGTCACTGGAACACCGGAAATCGGTAAACAATTGGTTATAAAGAAACCGTCGTTTATGTTTAGTACGATGTAGTGCTGTGGATACAGGGCTTCAAAGAACTAAATTATCAATCCAGTAGAGTCCTCGCTCGCTGGCTCAATCATCCTCTACTATTACAATAAGCACTGAATAACTAACTCAACATAAGCAGCTAGGTGTTTCTAGCTGAAACCGCAAAACCAGATAGCTGCGTTGGAATGACCCCAAATCAAACTTCCCATTTAATATTTCTAATTAAAAGCAAATTGTCTTAATCGTATTTAAAATATTTTGAATTTTATAAGACTTCACGATTTAACTTGAAAATTTTGCAATATTATAAGAAATATTTATATATGTATCTTCAAAATTGTCATTAAATGGACTGTTTATTTAACATCATTAGCTGTTATTTTTGCATAATTTTTAAAAGAACCTGCTTCTAATAAAGGGAGGGGTTCACCTTAGAGTGTTCTACTGAGCTCTAAAAATGTCCATTCAATTCATATATCGCATAGTTGTACAAATTTGCATTGGAATCACTTTCGTTTTTAGAATATTGTGTACAAGAAAGTGCACATAGCCATAACTTCAACTCAAAACATACAAATTAGTCAAAACTGCGCTCCAAATTTTCAACACCGTCACTGAATTAATTCCCTGTTCATCAAGTTGTCTGTAAATGAAATACATATTTTGTTCTGAGCACATAGAAATTGTAGATGCATATGGTCTAATGTTTAATGATAAATATTCATTTATATTCTTCAAGATATATTCAGCGTTGCTCATAAGTGAAAATATTGGCACATTTGAATAATATTCTAGTCAAAAATACCCGCCGTTGCTAGTTCTGTTTGTACATAGGTTGTTCATCTGGTTGTACTATGTAAGTGCCCGCTGCTCAAATAATACATTTGAACACGACTTAATATGGCGTCTATCCGAAAATTGTAGGAATTACGAGGATGGATCCCCAGAAAAAGGTTAGAAGGGTAATAACAAATTATTTATTAACAATAGACAGAAAATGCTAAAATGGAATTAAGAGGCATACTTGACGATCATTTTTCCACATAATCATCAAATGTATTTATGCATTTATCTGAACGCAGGACCAACTTGTTTAACCCGGCATGGTAGAAATCACGTCCCTGTCCATTGAGTCAGGTCTCGGCAGCTGTTTTTATATCACTGTCTGAAGAGAACCTTGTTCCAGATAAATGGTTCTTCAATTCTGGAAAAAGGAAATAGTCACTGGGTGCCAAATCTGGGCTGTATGGGGAGTGGTTCCAGACTTCACTTGAACTTTCGCAGCAATTCTTGAGTTTGGCGAGCAGTATAAGGCCTGGCATTGTCACGCAGGAGCATGGCACCATCACTCAGCATGCGCATATTCTATGCCCAGAAGAAACGAATCACGGCTCGCACCTCCTAGCGAGACTACTTTTATAAACGTCTTGCCATTTCAATCGCTCTGACGCGTCTGCGAACTTACACTACCTACCCGCACATTAGTTGTAAGACATCTACCGCTATCTGTCTCCACTTCAGGGTAAAATATTCCCTCCACAATAATTACTTTTCAAATGTTGCTGCTTGTAACCTTTTTTTTTATTTACCCTCGTAAGTCTCACGCTCTTTCCGCAAAACAAAATTTATTAGAATCAATCATAATTACCGTATATTCAGCATACGGACCATGAAACAGCCGACAAAGGGATTGTACGTAAATCCTCATGCACCCTATTCTCAGACCATCCCGCCCCATCTCCTTCGCTATGACAAAATGAATGATTCCTTCATTTTAACCTTGGAGAGATTCCGAGTGCACCTAGTGCCTGCGTGATTCGCTTGAAAAACGAAAAACATGGCTCGGATAAAAAAAATATCATTAATTAGCTGATTGGGTTTATGAAGTTATCTTTTTAGAGTAATGTGTAATACTGAACGCAAGTTCTGAAATAGAAACGAACGATGGATGGTGAGTAAATTTCTGTACGTATACCGTAATATAAAAATCTATGAGGTTTGAAACTCCCGTAAAGTTTATATCTTTTAATCACCCAGTAAAAATTGTCTAATAAGAGTATGGATTCTATGAGACCAGGAGGCACCATTTGCAGATTTTGATGTTTGCGACGAAATAAAGTCGCAGACATACAGTCACCACTTTTGACTGTCTTGGCCCGGAAAGTTACGACTCCAATAAATACACATCACACAAACTGCAGGTATGGTAGAGGTATAAAAAGTATCCTATGGCCATTACTGAAACCAAGCTAAATTCGATATTGAAAGACCAATGAAACATCTTTATGACCTCACACTGAGAAACAGCCTAAAAAGATAGAAGGGAGTATTATTCCCGAGGCACAAGAGATGCTGTAGAAAAAGAAGGTCAACGAAGATTATTCAGAGATTCGGAATTCAAGCATTGAGAGAGTGAATATGCAGTGATTCAGACGGTTGCAGTGTTAGTATTCAGAATGCTATGAGACAGTTAACGAAGTCGTATTCAAACGTTTGTAGAAGCCGTTATCAAACAGTTATACTTAGCAGAATGTGATTAGTTAACAGTTAAACTATCAGTTATCATTATGTGGCAGACAATCAGAACGTTGGAGACATTCATGCTGAGAATCAGACCATCAAACCTGGGCCAAAATACAAAGGTATGTACCAATCTTCATGTATATTATGCCATTGTTTGATCGTATGATTAAGATTAAAATAACCTGGTCTCACACGGGTGCTTTCTTCTTTTTAAGCGATTTTATAATAAATTTATGAAATTTTAATTATAGCAAAAATCTCATGTGGGCAGCACATGACTTTCCCTGCAGACTTATATCCATGCTCTCTTCATTTTTTTAAATTTAAATTAATTTTCGTTCTCATTTGGTAACTGAACTTAGTTTCTAAGGTGGCGTAGAGAAAATACGAAAAAACTAAAATACCTCGAGAACAGCTAGTCCTAGTGTAATGGAGTTGGTCTTATTCTTTTCTTCGTTAAAAATTAAGTATAAAACAAGTATTTAATGGATATTTTTGAGCATACCTAGTCTTTTTATTTCAGATTTTGGCCATCTTTGCTGCCCAATTCGTAAAAAGGGCAAGATTGTTCTTTTCGAATAGTACCAAAATCTAATCAGCATCAGATCATCCTACAAAAAACTTATCTACCAAATTTTGTGAAATTTGGTCAATTAGTATTTTATCTAGAGTGGATACATGACATTTTTACTGCCCATTTCGCAAAAAAGGCGGTGCTTTTACGAATTCTACCAAAAACTAATCAGCACCAGGATCTCACCCAAGTGACTTACATACCAAATTTTATGAAATTCGGTCCATTCGTTTTTTAGTTAGAGTGGATACATACATACATACATTGCACAGACACAGAGACAGACACACAGACATACACACAGACACACACACAGCCGTCACGCTAAAAATAGCGTTTTCGTATCCTAGAGGTCACGAAACGTGTAGATCCGTCGAAAACTGGAGTTGCGATTTTCGACATGATTCCAATACTTTCCCTATACTTTTCCATGTATTGCAGGGAAAGTAAAAATAGAATTGAGAATAAATGTTAATTGGTTTTAAAAGTTAAACATGTAGATTTTAATGAGTAGTGTATTTTTATTTAATGGTTATGATAAGGGACTCGTACAATTAATTAATGGTGGGTTATCATTTTCGCTTTTGTAAATAAGATTAATAAATTTAAATTCATCGCAGATTCGATTCACAGTTTGTTTAAAGAGGCATTTTCCTATCTTTCCGATTGTGCCAAGATGCAAATTCTATGATAATATTTTGCTAAGGATTTGATTTTTTCAAATATCGACCATAATCATTGTATCATGATAAAACATACAACTACTAACAAACTAATTCCAAATGTAAAAAAAAAACGTTGAAGCGCACCTGCTCGGGTCTGCAAATACTTCTGTATCAAATTTCGTGGATGTACGGCGCTTAGATTTCCAGCTACAGATTGCACAGACAGACAAAATATTTTATTTAGTAAGACACCAATGCATAACAAGTTTCCTTTTAGACATCGATTACCCCATACTGATCACCATTTAAGAGGTTTGGACTGGTTCACGGATTCTGGGGCCTATAATAAGAGAGTAAGCTTAAAGTATGTATAACTTTCTTCGGTCAACAAGAAAACTTTATGAGTATAACGTAATGATACTGAAATTTACAATTTACAAGACTCGATTAATTATTAAATAACTAATGGAATTAATCTTAAATTACGATTAAAAGTAAGCCAAGAGAAACACTGCCCCCCCCCTCAATTTTTTTAACACTAACTGAGAGAAACACTGCCACTTAAGTTGTAGACACTAACTAAACCTAACTTATTTTTGAAATCACAATCTGCTATGAAATCCGGAGGCTACGATTTATATTATTCTGTGAACAATATTTTAAATTTTTTTGAAAGTATCTTAGTATATGAACAAATACTTTCAGTCCTAATAATTTAAGTCCTATCAGTGACCTAGTTTTTTTTTCTCAAAGTATATTGACAAAATAGCGTTGGCCTATATGGAAAGACGAAGTCTGTGTATTAGCAAGGGTAGAAAGTTGAAGAGGGAGAGTGAGACTATTTTATTTATTTCGATCGAATTGAATTTGACAGAAAAATATTTTTTAAACTAATTAACTTTTAATTTACTACTTTTGGAAATATATAATAATATTTATGAAGTTCTTTGAAAAGTGGGCATAAATTATCATTATTTTCCCTGTTAAAATTATGAGGTTAATGATAATATTCGGCTATAGGTTTATTCAAACCAATTGATGTTGATGCCTCACTAGCACCTGAATTCTAATACATTGCACATTATTTGGAACAAAAGGCAAAAAGTATGCGTATAGTAAGGTAACTAAGATATTTTACTTTCTCTACAATACCCGATAACGTACAGGAAATGTATTGGAATCGTGTCCGAAATCGCAGTTCAGATTTTCAACGATCAACATGTTTCGAGCATTGTAGAATCCAAATAATCTGGTGTGGGCAGCATATGACTTTCCCTGCATATTCAAATTCATTTTCTCTCTTTAATTCTTAATTAATTTGTTAAATTAAATTTTATTGCAAAATGTTTTCAATTTGGTAACTGGGCATAAACTAAAATATCTCGAAAACGGAGTTGATAGTATTCTACATACTGTCAAAAATTCGTATAAAGCAAGCATGTAAATGATACATTTCAGCAAGCGTAGTCTTTTATTTTATATTTTGAAGATTTTTGTAGGTCATGTTGAAAAACAAAACATAGTTTTTTTTCCCTAAATCATACTAAAATCTAATCAGTACCAGAGTAACACACATGCTATATATTTCACAAATTATTGTAAAATTTGGTCAATTAGTTTTCAACTAGAACGCATACATACGATTTTTGAAAGCCATTTTGTAAAAAAGGCAGGTTCTTTTATCCTGAATCGTACCAAAATCTAATCAACTCCAGTTATTTGAGTTAGAGTGGATAACTAACTACATTGCACAGACAGATACACAGACTGGCACACAGACATAAACACACACAGAGACACACAGACACACAGTCACACCCTCACACTCAGAAACACACACACACACACACACACACACACACACACACACCCTCCCACACCCTTACACAGAGAGAAAGGGAGCCTTGACGCTAAAAATATTTTGTCGTGTTTTAGATGTAAATCAGTCGAAAACTCGATTTACGATTTTTAACATGATTCCAATCCCTTTCTTATACATTTTAACTTATTGTAGGGAAATTAAAAAATATTTTAGAGTAACATGGCTGTGTGTGTCTGTGCAATGTATTTACTCACTCTAGTTAAAAGACTATTAAACCGAATTTCACAAAAATTAGGAGATATGTCACTGGTTGGGGACTCAGGGTTTGATGAAACTTTGTACGAATCGGAAGAAAAGAACCTGTCTTTTTTGGCGAAAAGGCTTGAAAAAATCGTCAAAATCGAAAATAAAAGACAGGGTATGCTTAAGTGAATCAATTAAATGCTTGATTTATACGCAATTTTTAACGATAAAATAACAAGTCCAACTATATAACCCCGAGTCTTAGCGCTCCCGTTGATACTTTTCAGTTTTACACATATTTGCCACGTCTTTTCTGAAAATACGTCCAGTCTCCAATTGAAAAAGGAACTTCAATTAAAACTGCAAATTTAGAGTAATTTCAAATAATTATCCGGGTGATTTTGTGCAATTAAGCTCAATGTAATGAATTATGCAAGAAAGAAAAAAAAACAATTATTGTGATTCTGTAGTGAAAGACATGTAATGTCCACATCATATTTTGGGGACTACAGTCTACATGACTATAGAACATTAGATCCAATTTCAGCAGTTTATATTTAGTCTAAAAGCAATATGCCAGAGCTGTGGATCAAAGTCGAGTTCCCTGGATTGCGTGTTTTGGAATGAATAACATAAGCTTGGGGTATAATGTTTTATTTTATTTATATTTTTATTACTTTCCTTATATATATAGTATAATGTATAAGGAAAGTATTGTGATGGGGTCGAAAATTCAAATTCGAGTTTTCGACGGGAGAGCACGTTTCAAGCATCCCTGATCACGAATCGAACATTTTTGCGAGATCGAATCGCGCCATTAGTTTGTGAGATGATATCTCACAAACTAATGGCGCGATTCGAATTAAATTTGGTACAAAAATTACAATCCGTGAATACTGGAAGTCCGTTGCTTTTAAACACAATTGAATGTTGAGACACCCCTTAAAATTTTCGAGTAAAAATTTGAAAAGCGCTTCAAAAAATCAAAACCATTAAAAAAGTTACGCAAATAGATATTTCTTATGTAATTGTGTCTTAAAAAACGATTGACATAAATTTTAGAACGCTAGCTTGAACCGTTCTCGAGATAATGCACATTTTTCAATTAAATTTATCAAAAAATCTTATAAATTAGAAAAGAATATTAAATCTTGAGAAACATGTTCACTTTTCATATGTAATATCATACTATAAGTTTGGTGACATCATTATCGTGGATCTAGCTCGTTCCTTTCATAAGAAATGTACTCGAAGTAATACTTTTGTATTTGAACGCCAATAGTTATTTATCTGCTATAAGAATAACTTATTTCTCCTATGACGCTGGGCGAGATTTTGGCACGAATTTGGCCGAATGTCTCCAACTTGGCGACTTATTAAATGTTGCCAAATTCTGGTCAAATGGATAGAAATGGCGCTAAATCAATAAAAATGACGACTAATTGACGAAAATTCAATGTCTTGGAAAGAATATAATTATCTACTATAAAAAAAGAACCTATTTTTTTACTGTCAAAGTAATAAATTCATTGCATTATGTAAGGAAAGTCATATGTTGCCCACATCAGATTTTTACAATTATATATAGAGTAAAAAATAAATAATCAATCTTTAGCACTTCTTGTTTGAACACTATAACAAATATGTCAACAAATATTTAACAGTCTTTGCTACTCTAATATTTAAACGTGAAATAACTATTCACTTAACAACATTAACACATCAATGTAAATTTAGCTTATCAAAAATTATCAACATGCATGTTAAAACAGGTCAATATTTTAACATTTTGAAATCATTTTTTCTAGCCATTTTTATGTTTTTCAGAGCAAAATGTATGCTTAACGCTTTTTCAGCAAAAATAAAATTAGAAATTATATTTTACATGTAATGTGCTTTACGGGAATTTTGTTATAACTTGCATTATTTCTTCTCTTTACTACAATTGAAAAAAAGTGTATTTATCTTTATTTTTGCCTTATATTTCATTACGAGGTTTTCGTCGAGTAGCATAAAATATGTTTCTATATTTGGTTTTGTACTTCAAAAAATATATTCTGTTCATACTTATATATTTTATTTCTACTTTTCACATGGAAATACAAGAAAATATCGTTTCCGTTCTGGCTAGAGTTAATGCCATAACGAGATAACAGAATAAGTCTGGAAAAGACATATTTCGGTAGCTACGAGTAAAATTAATCTAAAGGATATAAAGTAAAATAAAGAAAACTTTTCTGTAAAACAGGACCTTGAAATTTATTTACTTAAAAGGAATAACTGAGAATGAAATAAGCTGCATTCTTTTAGGAAACACCATTATTTCTGGGACAAGAGAAAGCTTAACAATATATTCCAGAGATGAAAACTCAGATATTCTACTCATGGGAACCTTATATGAGCTGCAAAACCCACCTGTGAATAGTTCAACGGTGAACT